>JAZGTK010008185.1:0-18555 GCA_036877625.1 Ambastaia sidthimunki
GGTCCGGCTGTGGCTCGAAGCACTTGCAGTGATTTGACCAGTTCCTCCGTGAGGGAAGTCAGGCGGCCTAACTGCTGCTGGTGAATCGCAAGCGTCTGAGCAGCGAGTTCGGCTCAGTACTCGGAGGATCCATTTGCAATATTTATTAATAATCGTAGTCGTACAGGCAGGGGTCAAAACCAGCAAACGGGTATGTAAGGGAAAACCAGAGAATGACAAAGTCCAGGCAAAGGGTCAGGGCAGGCAGCAAACAAGAGAGTAATCCAAATAACAAGCAAGGGGTCAAAAGGCAGGCAGCAATAAATCCACAATCAAAGACAGTCCAGGTAATACACAAAAATCCAATCCACAGTAGAAAACGCTCAGAAATGCAAACACAAGGAATGGCAAAACTTCGCAATGAGCCTGAGTTCGTTGAGAGTCTATAAACAGTGCTTGATGAGACTAATGGCTGCCACCTGTGAGGGGTGCGGCCCAGGTACGGGGCCTATGGGAATTGTAGTCCTTAATATTCGGGAGATGGCTCCCGCTGACGGCCACTAGAGGGAGCCACAGAGGCCGGATCTTTTTCCAATACTCTGCAAGTAAAACACACCTCAGAGACATTTGTTTGTTTTTTTAAATACATTTTTAAGAAAAACAATATATTACTCTGGGTTTTTCACTCAGTTGTTAGTGCATTATTCTCATGAGACATTCAGAACATGTTGTTGGATCCACAAGTGCACAGCATTGATTATTTTACCCATGACCTTCAGTTCAACTGGACACCACCTCTGATGTACACTTAAAACCAAGGCTATGGGAAAATACATAACACAAACACACTTTAGCCCCCACCACATCATGATGGGTCAGCCGCTGTCAGACCAACAGATCTGACCATTCTGATATGCATGAGGTCAGAGGGCATCTACATTAACCTGGTCAGGGAAGTCCAGAGTGTATTTGTGTGTGTTTTAATGGTTCCCAGGAGCCTCTCAGCATAGGAAAGAGCCCATATGCACCTGAGATAACTCTACACAACTTCAGACAAAACTACTTACAGTATTACAGAATTGATTGACCTGTGACTCTGGAGGAACATAAAATGTGAAACTTCAGGCAAGTTCTGCTCACACATGGACACCTCAGCACTCCCACCAAACAGCCTCAAGATTATTACTGAGATCTACAATTAGCATACATTACACAAAAACTTGGGCTTTTGGGTTGAGATTTTTGCAAAAATATTGTTTAAGTAAAATGCTAAATAGTTACAAAGGAAATTGTAAATTAAAATCAAGCCCAAATTGAGTTTCATGTTGACTTAGTACATTGTGTACATATCTCATACAAAAAGAGTCAGTAACACTTTATTTTAATAGTCCACTTTAGACAATCTAGTGCAAAGTGTTATAACAGAGTGTATGTAAATACATGTTAACGCTTACTAATTTGCAGTTACATGTCAACTAGCTCTCATCAGAGTATTAGTAGACTGTTAGGTTAGGGTTAATGGAATAAGTTGACATGTACTTACCAAGGTATTTAAAGTCAATAGAATAATTGTTGGAGGATAATGAAAATATAGTGTAAGCAGAAATTAAGAATAAATTACAGTACAAAATACAGTGTTTCCCTAGAGACCATTATTATCTGGCAGTTTTTAGTAAATGGATGTAAACCTTTGGACCACAAGAATGGTGCGTAAGCTACAAGTAGAGAGAGAATGAACAATTTAATTGGTGTGAACACTACAAAGATTTAATAAGCTTCTTAGAATTGAATTTGGTCAAGGAATGTGGTTATCAACGTTAATTAACAAAACACTACATAAACAGAACAGAACAGGGTTAAACATTGGTGGCAGCGTGGCAATAGCACGCCGTGGCTAGTCTGCATCCAAAATTGTGCTATTGTTGTATTTGACACGACTTTTCACATAACGTGGACATCAGAGCAACCGGTGCCCATTTCTACGACCTCCAGACACTCATTCGATACAGAAATCATGCAACAGCTATCATGCATGATGATCTGTTGGAGAAACTATGTGATCACGGCTTAATGTGGAGACCAGGTATTCCTTGGATGTCAAAAGTGGTGTGCAAATAAACGGAAACACAGCAAAATGGCGGGAGTTCGTGCTATGAAAAACTTCCAATGTTTACTCCCTGAACAATAAACTAGACTCTGACTCCAGCAGACATCACAATATGAATTTAGGAACTGTTGGATCCTTGTTTTTTAGTAAAAGAGTTCTGAATGTCACCATTCAGCTAGATGGGCTCACCTCCTTTTGTACCGACAGAAGTTCAGCTCTCTGCGATAGGGCTTGTGGTGATGGCTTGTGTGTTTACATTAACACAAAATGGTGCAAGAACTCTTTCTAATCACTGCTCATCACTAGTGGAGTTTGTGACTGTTAGATGCAGGACTGTCTATTTACCATAGGAATTCACCACTGTTTTCATTGTTGAAGCATACATGAACCCAGTACGAATGCTAAGGAGGCAATATGTGAACTCTATGGGACAATTAGCGAACTCCATTGGGCTTTTAATTATCGCAGAGATGTCAACCATGCAGTGCTCCCTAAATTCCATCAATATGTGGACTTTGCGATGAAAGAGGTAATTGGGCTGTATGTTGATTACACAAAATCCCTGGTGCACTGACTGGCACATGTTTAGAAAGGTTGCAACCGATGGCAAAACAACCAACTTGGAGAAAAACATGACATCAGTTACTGGCTACATCAGCAAGTAAATTGATGATGTGACTATCTCCAAGACCATCACCACATGCTACAAACAGAAACCTTGCATGACTTCTAAAGTGTGTGTGCTGCTGAAGTCCAGAGACTCCACCTTCAGAGCAAAGGACAAGGCATCCTTAAGAGCAGCAAGGGCCAAACTGTCCAGGGCAATCAGTGAGGAAAAGCACTGGTGCTGATGGCAGGACATCTTCACCTGCTTGTGACAGGGATGCTTTCCTCTTAGATGCACTGAATAACCTCTACACTCAGTTTAATGTGCAAAATGATGTGGTGGCGAGCAAGACCACCTCTGCTCCCAATAACCAGGTAGGGAAAGCTGCTGGACCAGAAACATTCCTGGCAAAATGCTCAGGAAATTTGCAGGCCAGCTATCAGATGTCTTTACCGACATTTTCAACAATTTCCTGAACATGAGGCATATCAAAACCCCACTGCCACCGTCACTTGACCCTATGCAGTTTGCAAGAAGAACACTTACATGCAAATGCTGTTCATTGACTTCAGTTCGGCATTTAACACTATCATCCCTCAGCACCTGATTCAAAAGCTGAGCCTGCTGGAGGTGAACACCCTCCTTTGCAACTGGATCCTGGTCCACTGTGAGACCTCAGTCAGTCCAGATTGGGACAGCATCTCCAACATCACCACACTAAGCATTGGGGCCCCTTAGGGCTGTGTGCTTAGTCCACTGTGGTTCACTCTGCTGACTCATGACTGTGCAGCAATATACAGCTTGAACTACATCATGATATTTTCTGATGACATGGTGGGTCTCATCAGCAAGAATGACAAGTCAGCATATAGAGAGGAGGGGAAACATCTTACATCCTGGTGTAGAGCCAACAACCTGTCTCTAAACGTTAACTTAACTTAAAAAAGCAAATGATTGTTGACTTTAGGAGAGCAAAGAGTTACCATTATCTCCTGTATATTATTGATTCCTTGTAGAGATTGTAAGGGTGGTTTCACTACAGTGGTTCAAGCATTCAACAACAGCCTTTATAACCTTCACCTTCATTTTCTTTTAAAAACACATATATAGAATAATAATACAGAATTATATTATATTCGGAGAACTTTTTGACCCCAGAGCTATGCATGCCATATAAAAGATCTCTTAACATTACAGATAATTGAATATTAATTGATAATTGAAATTAAAGTGTTTGTAGGGTTGCTCAATTATGGGAAAAAAAAAAATCACGATTATTTTGGTCAATATCGAAATCACGATTATTTAACACGATTACTCATTGACTTGGAAATATTTCATTTATTGCTTTAAAAGGAGCTGAATAAGTAAATACTCAAATGACCCATATAAGATAGCAGGGCTTGAATTTTGGCACAGGATTGCGGCGCAGGATTTAAACCATTCCCGCAAGTTTATAATGCGAGAAATTCACGCACAAATGTATTTGCTTTATCTCAGATCAAATGATGAAATGCATCAACAGACGCGAAGAAAGAAATCACCGGTTCAAACAGTCAGTCTTTATTTGATAATGTAATTCCACAAACAGCAGCACCGGCATCTCTGACTGTAACTGAGCCTGTAGCGCATCTGCGTGCTCTCCGTCACAGGCGTCACTGATCTTATTCTCACAAGACTCTTATATTCTGAGTCATAATGAACTGCTTGTGAAGATAGTATCGGCTTCCAAATCATATTATTATAATCCAGAAATTCAAACATTAAATGCTGTTTTGCTCTCTCTCGGCAGATTTGCGTGTTTTATTCGGAACACATGACAGAATAGCAGAACGTAATATGGTAAAATTATATTAACAATAATCGATTTTTGTCGATATCACTGTTTTTGTGATCGTTTGGAGCCGAAATCGAAATGTGGCCTGCTCTGCCACATCCTGCATTTTCTGGCTCACCAAAAGCAAGAGGCTGTCTCATAGATCAAAGGACTCAGATGAATTCTCCCCCTGACCTGGTGGACCGCTCTCCCCTTCAGCTTCAGGTGGGAGAACGAGAAAGAACCATGCCTTTCTCAGGCTAGGTCCACCTGTAAACCACCCATGAGGCGAGTTTCCACCATGCCTCCACAGCGGTGGGACCCGACCCATGGGGCGTCCACCCGGGCTCACCCAAGCAGACAGCCAGACGATAGTGGAGCTTCTTATGCAAGAAGCCCTCACAGTGTGTGCACTTAGCTCCCTTAAGACTGAGCGTGCATGGTCCTTGCCCAGGCAGACGACACACAGAACATGCTCCATTCACAGAACATGCTGGTGCTTGATACCAGATCAGACAAACGACTCCTAAAGACAAAAAAGCTGATAACATGCTCTGCAGGTTCCCTAATATACTCGCGAGCACCAGCATCAGGCACTACTGGCACATCAGGCACCAAATACAATTGCTTGATTAGATATAGATTTAGACACCAGTCACACCGAAGGTGCTTCCCATAGCATTAAACCAGACGCAGTGTCAAGTTCCCTTGAAAGGGAACCCACAAGTGCAACATTCCCTCTGCCTTCCGCAAGGTACAGCTGCCCGATTCCCATCTAAATTAAAGAGAGTGAGGCGGGAGCAGAGCATCATCAGTGGAAGCGATTCACAATGAGGCCAGTCAGCTCTCTCTGATATAACATGCTCAGCTCCAAAACACACACATATTGTGCATGGACAGAGTGGCACAAACTTTTTAGAACTCATATTTTTTCTTCTCTTTTCTTTTTTCTTAATACTAGCTGCTTCATAGTGCTCATATCTTTTTTCCTCATGCTGATTAACATGCAGACAAACGGGCTTCCTGAAGAGCAGAAGCTGATTATGTATTTTGCAGACACCTTTTAAAGGCTTTGTATTGCACAATGCTGCATCACATGACCTTTACCTGCCTATAAATAGGGCTGATTTTACACATGTTCAGACTCACACATGTTCCCAAGTTTGATGCAGTCCGAGTTCCCTTAAAAGGGAATTCATTTTAAGCATTCATTTTCTAAAACGTTATCCATAGCCTTATACTGTATATATCAGATGATATTTTCAAAAAAAATTTGCCAAATGTATCCAAACTATCCAATCCAAAGCGTCTGCTAAATGAATAAATGTAATGTAAATGTCTTGATATCCTAATATAATTTGGATATAATGATCAACTATGTGGTTTATTGAGATAGAGTTGAATAAGCTTACTATCACAAGTTATAAGTAGTCAAAGTGGAGTTTATTGTCATTTCAGCCATATACAAGTACATAGTGAAATGAAACAACGTTTCTCCAGGACCAAGGTGCTACAGTACAACACAGAACAACACAAAATTAGAATGTACAGTATACAAAAAATTCTATATACATAAAGTGCACAAAGTGCAAACAGACAGCACAAGACAGTAACGCAGACCATTACACAGTTCTATATACAGTAAAAGTGATTGTAGTGATTGTGTAAAGTGACGGTAGTGCAAATATTAAAAATAATAATAGTGCAATGGCAGTAGTGTAATTTGCAATGGGTTATTTTGTGTTTAGCAGCCTGATCGCATGGGGGAAAGAACTGTTGCAAAGTCTGGTCGTGAGGGACCGTATGCTTCGGTACCATTTACCAGACGGCAGGAGGGTAAAAAGTGTGTGTGAGGGGTGTGTGAGGTCATCCACAATACTGGTGGCTTTGCGGATGTAGCGTGAGGTGTAAATGTCTGTGATAGAGGGAAGAGAGACCCCGATGATCTTTTCAGCTGTTCTCACTATTCGCTGCAGGGTCTTGCGGTCCGAGACAGTGCAATTCCCAAACCAGGCAGTGATGCAGCTGCTCAGGATGCTCTCAATTGTCCCTCTGTAGAACACAGTGAGCATGGGAGGTGGCAGTTGTGCTTTCCTCAGCTTTCTCAGAAAGTACAGGCGCTGCTGGGCTTTTTTTGTTGTGGAACTGGTGTTGAGCAACCAGGTGAGGTTCTCCGTCAGATGAACGCCAAGAAACTTGGTACTCTTTACGATCTACACAGGGGAGCCGCCGATGTTCAATGGAGAGTGGTCTCTCTGTGCTCTTCTGAAGTCAACCACGTTCAGAGACAGGTTGTTGGCTCTACACCAGTACGTTAGCTGTTTCACCTCCTCTCTGTATGCTGACTCGTCATTCTTGCTGATGAGACCCACCACGGTCATGTCATTGGCGAACTTTATTATGTGGTTCGAGCTGTGCATTGCTACACAGTTGTGAGTCAGTAGAATAAACAGCAATGGACTGAGCACACAGCCCTGAGGGGCCCCAGTGCTCAGTGTGGTGGTGCTGGAGATGTTGTTCCCGATCTGGACTGACTGAGGTCTCTCAGTCAGGAAGTCCAGGATCCAGTTGCAGAGGGAGGTGTTCAGGCTCAGCAGGTTCAGCTTTTCAGGTGCTAAGGAATGATGGTGTTGAATGCTGAACTGAAGTCAATGAAAAGCATTTGAACATATGTGTTTTTATTGTCCAGGTGGGTGAGGGCCAGATGGAGGGTGGTATTGATGGCGTTGTCTGTTGAGCGGTTGGGGCAGTAAGCGAATTGCAGGGGGTCTCGTGAGGGGGGCAGCAGGGTCTTAATGTGCCTCAAGACAATGACAAATGTTGTCTGCTCCAGCAGCCTTCCGCGGGCTAACTCTGTGTAGAGTCTTCCTCACATCGACCGTGGTTAGACACAGCACCAGGTCGTTTGGGGGAGGGGTAGTTTTCCTTGCCGTTACACCATTTTGTGCCTCAAACCGAGCATAGAAGTCGTTCAGCGCATCTGGAAGGGGCATCACTGTCACAGACAGGTGGTGTTGACCTGTAGTTGGTGATAGCCTGGATGCCCTGCCACATGCGCTGCGTGTCTCTGCTGGTCGTGAAGTGTCTGTGGATTCTCTGAGCGTGTGCGCGCTTTGCCCCTCTGATGTCCTGGGACAGTTTGGCCCTCGCTGTTTTTAGGGCCGCTTTGTCACCTGCCCTAAAGGCGAAGTCTCGGGTTCTCAGTAGCGCATGCACCTCTGCAGTCATCCACGGCTTCTGGTTGGAGTGTGTGGTAATGGTCTTGAAGTTGGTGACGTCATCAATGCACTTGCTGATATAGCTGGTCACTCATGTCACATATTCCTCCAAGTTAGTGGAGTATGCATAAAAGTAAATAAAGGTATACATCTAACAGTCACAAACTCCAACAGCGATAAGCAGTAACTAGAAACTAGCACTGAGTTCTTGCACCATTCCATGTTGATGTAAACACACAAGCCACCGCCGCGGGCCTTATCGCACAGAGCTGTGTTTCTATCGGCACAAAACGAGGTTAGCTGAATGGCAGCGTTGTCCATGCACCGATGTCCATGTGCCATATAAAGCATTATGGATCTATGTGAGTACTGCAAACACTGCAAACGTAAAATTTATAAACAGAAAAGAGTGTTTCACATATTTAACTACTTATTTTGTTTATGCTGCCTATTAAATCTTTGATTAATGGTCCAACAATTAAATGTGGACCCAGAGCTCTGGCGAATTTCACCTTTTAAAGACACAATAAAAATAATTAATATAATATTTATAAACCTTTAAAGCTATAATACTACTATAAAATGTATTTTAAAAACCTTCTTTACACCCTAATGAATGGGTAATGCATCCTGAATCCAGTGAACTGACTCGAAGACCCTTATTCAGTTTTTGCATTTTAAAACAACATGAATAAACTAAGAAACAGTCAATTTAATTGTATTTCAGTCAGCTTGTGTGATAAATAGCTTGGCTACATTGTGTCTGTATATGTTTCACATTACTTTTTGAAGTCTTCTTGTGTGCTTTGGGTTAGTTGTGCTCCAGCCCACCTCAGTGATTTGTGGCCTGGGTTTCATTTAATTTCCTTTCATACTTACAGCAGTCCAGATCTGATCTTATTTAATACCAGTTCAGTGGCACCAAATTAACAATTTTCACAAATTAGCATAGGTAAGCAGCTGTAAATCCTATAAAAACAGTCTCGCTGTTTCTTCTCAGAGAAATGTACAGCTTTGCAATAATTTAAGAAAAATCAAAATAAAAACACACATCTCAATTTTCCCCTCTGTGGATTTAAGTAAGCCACTTTCATCGCATGCACGTGAAGTGAAATTTAGTAAGAGTTTGGTGAAACTTAATTTGACGAGGCTGTTTATAAGATTTGTTCAGTGCAGCTGTTTGAGTCGGTGTATTTTCGCTCCAGTTTTCTCATTAATATCAAATGCTGTGAGCCACAATAAAATAGTGAAAACACTCATTCCTAGGCTTGCTTTTGCACTTTGCATCACCACAGAAAAAGCAATTACCCACAGCGCAGGGTTTTGTGTTGCTGATGTTAGCATTACCATAATCCTTTCAATAAAAAGACATTGTGGACAAATACATTTTTATTGAGCCTCAAATAAATCATGCAAGTTTATGCATTAAGAAAAAGCTACTTTGAATAAAACATTGGACAGTACTTTTTTGTTTCGTCTCAGTATAAAGTGATACCTGAAAAAATGCAAAAATATAAAGAATATGTGCATTTTCTCAACTACACAACAGCCTATATTCTGAATAAGAATGTTCAGGATAGTACAATGCCATACTACATTTTTCTGTATACACTATAAATATTGTGCAAAGTACTGTTTGAGCATTGTCTGTATGAATTAAATACCTAAATGACACTGCTTTAAGATACTGTGTCCCACAATGCAATGCACGTGACCTTACGTCCCTGTTTAATAAATGAACCAGGAGTTATATTGACTAGTATTTTTAATATCTTTTTCTTTAGTATTTGATTAGCCTGCCAAGAAACATGCAAACACAAGAGGTTAACTGATACTAAATAATAAATGCTAATTTCCTGTTTTTATTTTTGAGATGATGCCTTTCTTTAAAATTAAACATGCAACAGAAAGAGGTCACTAATTAAAATGTTTACCATAAAACCCTGCTGACTTTTTTAACATGCTAGTTTTAAGTGTAATAGGCAGTACACAGTGAATACTGTTGGGTATTCAGTAAGAAGTACACAAGTGTTTTTATACAGTTATACACAAGCAATACTTACACAGAGAAAGTGAACTGATCCAGCTGATCTTCAGTAAGAGCTTTGAGCATCTCACTGTTCCTCCAGATCATCTTCTTCTGTCTGCCACTCTGATCGGAGAGACACATTTGCATGTCATTTAAAATTGGAGCAATGTTGCAATGATTTATTTCAAGAATACAACAACGGTGCCACACTTCTTCCTGACAACATCTCTCACACACATACAAAACAATCAGAACAGGAAACACAGGAAACAAGTGACATTCACACTATAGGCAATCTAATCAACACTGTGGCAAAACAGAGAGGGGATCAAATAAAAAGAGAATGAGTCACAAAAAACATGTTTAAACATTTTTAAATATTCAACAGTTCTGACATACTGTTGACCTCTGCAGACATTATGAGTCAACATGACAATATAAATAAAAAAACATAGGTCTATATGATCTTGGTGTTCACAGGGCCTCTGTAATCAACTTTTACTTAACCTTTATTACCATCGCTTTCCTTAGAAATTCTAATTGTATACGCTCACACACCCCAATTTAGTTGGACATTACAGCGTTTTGCACAAGGTTGTGAAAGGTGTGTCGAAAACCCATAACCTCAGCACGGCCTGCTTCAACACAGCTAAATGTTAGAAATGAGATATAAGTAAATCTCTAACAAATTGACATGTGTCATTTCTGTATTTAATCTACAGTTGTATGGCAAGGGGAGAAGGGAGGAGGTTCCAGCCATCAGCCATTCCCCCAACAACAATAACAGCACAAAAACAAAAGGAGGTAGAAAAGAATGCAACAATGCACGGCCACACAACATCGGAAGTAGAGGCAGATCGGCACAGAGAAGTTATTTAGCAATTATCACTTCAAAGTGAGGCAGGTAACATGGCAGCTTTGATTTATTTAGCTTAAGTCCTGCAAAGGGCAGGAAAAGGCATGTTGGGAGTGGTTCGAGGAAACACACTGCACTGGCAATGCTGATTTCACACAATCTGGGCTGTTTTGGCTTGTCAAGCACTTAAAAACTGGCTTTGAAGACTGAAAAATACCTGTTAGTGTGAAATGTATTTTGACAAATCTCAGATAATAAGGGGAGTTGGGAGACGAGAGGGAGAGGGAGAAAGGAGGATCAGGGGCAGGAGGGGGCCTCAGTAGAGGTTCAGCTAATTTGGTGCTGTTGGCAAGATAAAACATGAAAAAAGCATGAATCGTAATTACTAATGCACAGGCCAAAACTGAATCTGCAACATTTTTTTTCACTGATTTTGGGGCCAAAGTTGCAGAATAAATTATTTAAAAGTAGTAAATAGAGTTAAATGGTCCTGATCCTTTTTGGTCTACTCTTAACTTAAAGCATAATCATATTATTCAAAATATTTAATAAACACAGGAGAGATGAACTCTGTGAATTATCCATTAATTTAGTTTAGAATGCAGAGGACCCAGGTTCAAACTCTGAACATACATCTCTTTAGCAAACCAGGAACAACTGCTGATGAACTTTATATTTTGTTTTGTACAAAAATTGGCACCTAAGTAATTCAGAATGTGCTCCACAGTGCAAAAAATAATCTGCAGAAGGCCTCAATTTAACTAGAGTGACCAACATTAGTTATTTTGTTGTTTTTTTGTCTTTTTAAAAATCCTTGTCCTAAAAATCTGGACATGATGGTTATCACATGGAATAATAAACTGAAAGGAGTTAGTAATGAAGGTTAAAGTGCTTATTTAATCACAAAGTTACCTTGCTTTCAATTTCGGCCTTGTCTTCGTCAGTGTCAGGGCGGATTGTCTGGTAACTGGGCTTTTGGTTGGACACACCTCCAGTGGCACTCTTACCTGCAATGACATTACAAATGTTCCTGGTAGCTAGAATATAATTTATGATCTGTAATTTGTAGTTAAAAATAATATGGTAGCATTTGTAAAGTTCATCCAGTAAAGAACAAAACCAAAAATATGAGATTCTAGTTATTATAGATATGCATCAGATGTTTCTCATGTATATTGAGGTTCTTTATTTAATGTAAACTTTAATTCACTTTCTCTATTTTGTAAATTCTAATTCTAAAACTAATTTACCAGAATAAAGGCAGAATGTGGGGTGAAATTATTGGTTTTAGTTTGCATTAGCAGTGATGTAACTGAGGCAAGCGATAAATGTGTTGTGCTCTGCTGTTTGTAAACTTTAAACAACATAAAATGCACTGCTAGAAAAAGTGATAAAAGTTTCACTTTACACATATTCTGTTCTTCCTCTTGCACACACATCATCAGCATCTCTGAGCACAACCTCTCCTTTTTTATTGCTCTAATGCACACAATTAGACATGATGAAAAATTGAAAAAAAATTTAATTTAGTTGTAATACATTTTGCCATTCTTCCTTCCTTTGGAAAATGACTTTTGAAGTGTTTTCCCTCTCTCTCCGTCTGTAATTTAAATGGTAAGCTGCCAGATGTGTGTCTCATGCTTGAAGTGCAGGAGCTTTGCATTATTTAGCATATTAACATTCACAAAATTTAAAAAGAAGGTTCCTGCATTGCCTGGAGCTTCCAATTAAGTAAACCTTAGCTTGATACATGTAAAAATGTTACCATGAGAAACTTTTTCATTGCTTTTTTCTTTGCCTCAGCCAGTCACATCTATATAATAAATATGGAACTTCCCAGATGATATAATATTTCTCCTGCTGTGGGATTAAATATATCAGTAATAATAACTTTTATATATAGGCAAAGTATAAGGAAGGTTTTAGCAGACACAAATGGGTTTTAATAGTAGGAGCATTCAGGGCTGGTTTGTCCATCTTGCTGTTTTGGAGTTGGCATTACATTTAATATGAATGATGCAGGTGTATGTTTTAATTACAAGTTTTGCTAGTAAACTTTTGAGAAGGAAAAAAACACTACATCTACATCTAAAGGCAATAATATGTCTTATTTCATGTACAGAAGATATGTTAGTCTGTTTTACTTAGTTAATGACCCACAAAACCATATGGAGTTATATTTAAAAAGGTACTTTTTAAGTATGCTATGAGATGAACGCACCACCCCCATTGGCTATTAGTCATTCAGCATCGGTGTGTTTGATGCAAAATGGTTTTGATTTCTTAACATTGTTGCTCCAACCTTTTGTTCCAATGTACCAGCAGAGTTAAGGCCTGCTTTTAATTCAATGTTTAGACCTCCTTTACTAGATGTTTCAATTATGTTGCTTATTAAGATATGGGATGAAAACAATTACTTACTTTTAATTAATTTACCTTCCTTACACTAGAAAGCCCTACTTCATATGTAAGAAGTGCAACGTGTGTAAATATTAAACATTTCTTTATGATTTTGACATTCCTAACATAGAATAAAGAGTAAGGAGATAGTAACCAGACAGTAAAAATACAATTTCACTACTAAGTTGGCCTCAGCAAATTCAAACATCGTAACATTCATTAACTTCGTGCAATGAAGTTAAAGTGGTTCATAAATTATATTTAATACATGCAACAACAATAGAAAATATACTGTCACAATAACAGAGACATTAGCTTTACACAAACTAGAGCCCCCTATCTCCTCTGTGTGCAGTGTATGAAATATTTTCTAAACTTGCTTGTTACAATCTATGGCCTGCAGCATAGAAGAATTTGTAGAAAATGACTACAATGCACTTCTGTTCTCTGTCCGGAGACCCTAATCCCTGTCAGCAGAGCATTCTACCTGTCTTTGTATCATGCATGTTTCAATGGGCCAGCTAGCCCAACTTTACAACTTTCTTTTCTCCAACCCGATGCTCAGATGGTGTAGGTAGATGGTGCCTGAACTTATGCAGTGTTGACAGCTAAAGGCTATGTCCATGAACTTGAAGTGCTGCAGCCACAACCCACATACTCCCAGGGTGAACAACAGAGGCTTTTTATCCTGTGCCTACTACAAACGTGGGGAGAGTTAAGAACTGGGCCTGAAGGGTCGGGTGACCTACAGGAACTTTTGAGGTTACCTAGACTTTTAATTGCCCTAGAGTTGCCGTAAATCAAAGGTCAGTGAATTATTGATTACCCATGAGCATAAATCATAATCCAGATAATTTTTAAACCTGCACTCAGTGGGGATAATCAAAACATTAGTGATTAATAAGAAAAACATTTAAAGAACATCTAATTTTTTTTCATTTAAAGAGCAAATGAAATGGTAAATATTACTGGAAAATTTTTATTTAATAGGGAAATTTTATGACTTTTGTTAATCAAAATATTAAAAGTCCCTGATATTTTCACATCTTCCATCATCGTTGGAATTCTGCATTTATATGGGTGCTGTGTAAGCAAATATTGGAAACTTCAATGCCACATCTAATGTACAGAAGCAACAAATAAATGCACATTTACAATGATATCATGTTTAAAATCAGCATTATGAAAGGCTTGTCACTTCAGGGCAGTTTGTTAGTTTTTTTTATTTCCTGCATGCAAAGCAGCCTTTGGGAACATCTGTCTGACTCACAACATGAAGCTATAATCTCTCATCTATGAAAACCGTCTTTGATGTAATCAAGGTTGAAACATCCATGTAAAGAAGGGCAGTGATAAATGAATTGTGGTAGGGAAGCAGTGTGATGAGCGGGTATGATTCTATACTAGGGTCCACCACCGTGGTGAGGGCGGGCCCTTGAGGGACAGGGATCAGAAAGAATCTTGCTGCATTCCAGAAACACTCTAGGAGATAATCCTAGAGTGATGGCACATTTATTTAAGGGGCAAGATGCAATCAAACATACTGTAGGTTCCAATAGCCTAACCCAGTATGTGTAGTTACAGATCCACTAAGTATAATTAGAGCAGAAAGGCCTAACTTAATTAGTCATCTGAATTCCAACAGACCTAGTGTAACCAGATCGTTCACTTAATGTGAAAGGTCAACGCCTGCAGCTACATCATATGTTGCTGAATCAATATAGTATTCTCTGCTCTTTTCTACAGTTTTGAATGAAGGAAAATAATATGAGTAGTCTGGCCTTCTATTTGATATGTCTGAGTTACATAAAATATGCAAGCAATCTATGATCATTTCTTTTTTTACTAGCAATGTCTCAATACAGAAAAAGTTAAACTAGTCAAGCTAGCCTTTAGAAGTCGCTAACTACATTTAAGCAAATTCTCAATGCAATGTATTTGCAAATAAAGTACTATTAGACTATATATTTTAAATAAGATCAGTATGTCTCCATCAAAAATATTAGTAATATATAATATATATAAAATATATAAATAATATATATTTAATATAGTGACTGGGACAGTCACTAATTTAACTACATAGGCTTCATCCAACAAACAAACTAGGCCAGGGGTTGTTTGTAGAACTACCTCAAACTGCAATTAACACCCAAATACCTCCGGTGACCATACACTATAAAATACAAACCATACACTGCAATATGGAAGGAAAAGAAGAACCATTACACAGCACTTTGAATTCCATTTGAATAAAATAAATAGCCCTGTGAGGGTTACATGCAGGATTTCACTATGTGTTAGGTCGGGTCCCACCTTCAAGCTCTATATGGACTACATGGGCTGCGATACAAGTGAGGATGCGTTTTGGATTTTCTGAACATTAATGTTTACTATTTTGAAAACTTTGCATTATATTGACATTATAAAACTCCTGAAAGTTTCCTCCTCACATTCAAATTCCACATGCAAAACAGCAAGACAAAAAGAGCTAACTTTTCCTCCAAGAGGAAATATATATATAACCTCTGATTGGATCACACACCTCTTTCAAGTGTGACATCCTCACAGTTAAAGTGTTTCTTCTCGAGTTGTATTTGGGGTCTTTTGAGTTGTCTTCTACATTATAATCTACAGTTTCTTCTTTTAGAGTCCTTTAAGCACTTTCGTCAGGATGAGGATACTGAGCTAAAAGTCGTCTTTAGCAGACCTCTTAGCTTTTGCCAGGCTACGACCTTGTTTTTCCATTCATCAAAGACCTTCTGTATTACACTGCTACTCTCTCTTTTCAATACATCATCAAGTGAAGATCAACTGGAGCCTCAACAAACTGCATCAGGATACTTTCTTTTAATGGGCAATAAATGCAAATATCATACTTGGTCTTAGTAACTGATGCATTGATTGATGCAGTATCATTCGTCCTTTTTACTGAGATGTGTTGGAATTCATTCAGGCTGTTTATTTTCAAACTTTATAAACTTTTTTAAACTTTATATCTTTTTGATCACTCTGCTTCAACCTCTTCCAGTGTTAAACTGTATGTGCGTTATGTGTGCCTGTTAGAATAGTATGTTTAGTCTAGCTAATAAAGTGTTGTTTGTATCACACAATGTTATGGTAGCGCTCATGGTCATAATCTGGTGTCACTAATCCTGCTGATCTTGCTACATGCTCTATAGAAGTGTTAGATCACATTGATCAATATTTCTCCAAATCATTTATTGAAACTTTTAATTGATCCTAATCAATTATTATATAAAATAATATATATATAATAATGTTTGTTTCCCTTACACAGGAAATGGGGGAGAATAGAATGATGTCTTAACATTAATTTTAATCTAAACTTGTTTATGAATAACTACATTTTGGTGGAGAATGTGTTATTTGTTGTCCCTCAAAATGTTTCAGGTTTCGTATGTAACCCGGTTTCCTGAAATAGTGAACAAGACGCTGCATCAGGCTTATCTACCTATCTCGGGGAACCAGAGGGAACTTGACGCTTTGAGGACCTTAACGCCCACTATGCCACAGTGAGGAAGGCCTGCCCCTAGAGGTTGTGAAACATTGGCACAAGAATATCAGGAGCAGAATTAGCCTTGTCAACCCATGACCTTAGTCTAAACTGATAATTGTAATACATTTGTGCAAAAAGGAACCAGTCTGCCACATTACAAACATCACTTAGAGATGCTTCCCTAGACAGAGCCTTAGATGATGACTATGAACTGAGAGGTTTTACGCCACTGACCTGAGTGTTGAACATAGGTTCTCAAAGCTCTGAACACAGTAAGTGAAGTCTTTACTGCTCCTGGCAGAGGAAAGAAGGCTTGAAGTACCACCAGATGACCAGCCGCAGTGGACACCTTGGGGATTTGGTCTGGTCTAGGGTGCAACATGGCTTTAACAAAGTCTGGGCCAAATCCAAACAGGCAGGGTCTACCGATAGAGCATGCAGATCCCCTACCCTTTTAAGCGATGTAGGAGCTAAAAGTAGATCAACCTTAGAAGTCATAAATTTATACAAGGCTGGCCTGAGAGGCTTAAATGGAGCCAAATATAAACCCCTTAAAAAAAAGTATGGTCCCAAGAAGGGACTCGCATGTGACAGAAAGGACTCAGCTTTCTGGCACCACGTAGAAAATGAGACATCAAAGGACGTCTCCCAAAACAGGCTCCATTGACAGATTTGTGTCTAGCAAAAACCATGTAAAAACTTGAGGGTAGCTGAGGCAGAGAGGTCTTGGAAAAACTCCAGCACTGAACCAACAGGGCAGTGCACCAGGTCAACATGGTGTCAGCCACCAGGGGCCCGATCCACAGTTTCCAAATCTCTAGCCAGGGTTGAAAGATCGACCTCCAAGCCTGAGACAGAAGATCCCTCTGGACAGGGAGCCTAAAAGCTACTCCGTCCAGGTGGAACATTATGTCTGAGAATCAGATTTGGGTCAGCCAGAACAGTGCTAACAGAGACAGACAAACTCCATCCTGGCAAACACTGGTTAGGACTCCCGGGAACAAGGCCATTGGGGGAAATGCGTATAGACGCAGCCTCAGCCATGTCTGCACCATGGGATACTCAGAGGAGCTGGATGAGTGAGATTGAACCAGAAGGGACAGTGTGTCGACTCCTCAGAGGCTAACAGATCCACTTCAGCTCAGCCATTCCTCTGCCAAAAGGACTCCACCCTCTGCTGTGTCAGCCAAAACACAGGCATGAACGCAGCCCTCCCTGGTAATTTATGTATGAGACCACTGTGGTGTTGTCCGTATGGCCCTTGAGTTGTGGGATTAAGTGCTTCAGAGCTGAAGGGGAACACTTTCTATAGCACCTTTTGTCAAGTGAGTCTCTAGTTCCTGGGTCAACACTAAATGCTGCTCTCCTACTACTAACACTACTACAGCTTGCAAAATGCCGTTGAAACGAGGAGGACGGAAGGCAAACTGAGGCAAACTAAATTCTAAATTCTCTACTGTATTTAACAGCCATAGGGACAAATGGGGCAAAGGTTTTCACACTGCTAGAAAGTCAGGAAAGGGGTATCATCCTGTCTACCTGTCCAGTCTCCTGAAGCAGCTAACTGTCAGGAGAAACTGGTGTTGGTGTGGGGCTGGCCCCCAGTATTCTGCTGGCGTCAGGTGTTCTTCTTCTTCACAGCCTTTGAGGAGATCAAAGTCCTCAGATCTAATCTCCTCTTAGGCTGTGAGGCCTGTGTGTACTGCCCAGTCACCTTAGGTAGCTTGAGCTGCCAATCTGGCTATCTGTTGCTGCTTTTAGGCAGCCAAAGATGTAACAGAAGATGAGTTGGACGGACCACAAGATGCAGCAGCTACCTGGCCTCACCGAACAGACCCTGAGAAGCAATCTGAGCTCTGACCTAAGAAAGGCTTTATTCCTGCCCTGATTGCAGGATTGGTTAATCCACAGATGTCTCTCTATCGCCACTAAATCAGCCATAGAACAGGTGATGGAGCTCCTGAACCATGTCCTGTTCTAATCCTCCACCTTGGTCCATATATATATATATATACATATACAC
>JAZGTK010008186.1:0-18552 GCA_036877625.1 Ambastaia sidthimunki
AAGTTTTGTGTTGAGTCAGAACCCACGAGGCTCACCCATCTGGAAGGTGCAGGAGCAGAGAGGTAATCCTCTTATAGATACAGTCATTTCCTGTAGAGAGAGTGAATGAGTGTGTTGCTAGCTGAAGGGCATGTTTGTTGTCTGATGCAGATGTCATTTCTGGCCATGCTGTCACAAACATTCACTATCAGATGTCATTGATCGAACTCCACCAGCTGCCTTTTATCTGCTCTTATGTCATTTGGCTCTCTAGTGTTTTTGTGCCACAGTAGATAACAGTAATAGGCAGCTTCTCCAATTACAGATTAGTTAAAATGTCCCTTCACCTCAGTCCCCACCTTCAGCTCACTTTAGTCAGCCTGAGGGAATAAGTGTGTCCACACGCTCCTCTAATGCACTGCTCAGTGCCCCCTCTGTGTCGTGACCTCTGCACTTTCTTTGTGATCAATTCTTCTCGTCTCTTCTCTCTCTGGCAGGTGGTGCGGTGGCACATCTCTGTGTGTTTCCCGCTCTGTGGGTGTCACTGGGCAGCCATGTTGATGTCACAGGATTAACATCATGCTTTGTCTCCAGTTAACGAGCTCTGTCATGAGTTAATCTGCTTGTTCCTGTGGACAGTGTCGGCCGCTGCCGTTGTGATGTTTCTCGTTGTTGTGTGTCGGGTGGACAGTAGTTCTGGTACCAGCTTCAGTCAGACTTCCATGCTTCATGTGTCATAGAAGGATGAAAAATGTGCAAAATGTAATGTTATTTTAATTTTGTACAGTTCTGGTTTAGGGGCTATGCATTCACACGTAATGTGCAAACAAAATCTGTTGAAGCACCAACATATTAGAAGAAAATGAATCTTCTGTCTGACAAATTATTAGACCAAAACTAAAAAATGGTGCAAGAGCACATGCTGTGTGAAGAGTTGCTGAGTAACCCACTAAACTGCTGTTTGAGGAGCTTATGTTCCAGAATACAAGTGTTGATCTCCTCACAGAACAGGGATTATTCCTCTTTACCTGGATGCTCTCCAGCTATCTACCACACCAGCTGCTGGCACCTCAAACAGAAAACCTCACTAGCTGCCATGGTTTACTTCAGACCAGTGCTGGTTTTGTTTCTAACTTCCCCTGAGGGTGGTGGTTTGAGGAAAGGGCTTTCTTACAGCCTGCCGTCACCACCTGACGGTCTCCACATCCCCTTCCTCCCTCTTGCTTGTGTGCTGTGCAGAATGTGTAATAGAATGGCCTGAGCTGTTTGTTTATGTGTGTTGGGCACAGCGGCTGGGTGTTTTGGGAATGATTGTAATCTGGACAGCGGAGGCAGTAAAGCGGCTTTTGTCAGCTTGGACAGCGGCGGGTCTGTCATGTGCTTCTCCAGCAGTCGTCCTCTGTGAGGAACACTAACCCCAACAATCTCTTCTTTGGTGACTTGTTTCATGTGCCTCAGGCTGGTCGACTGCATCTCGGCGTGTGTCTGTATAATGGACTCAGTCAGTCATTCAGAAAGTCATGTGATCGGAAAAGAAAGAGAGGACCAGTATCTCCACACAGAAGACGCTGTTCCCTCTCGAGTGATGAGCCATTTAGTTGTGTTATTTATACTAATGGCTAATAGAGTATTCATGGACTCTAAAGAAGTTCTGTGATGTTAGTCACACCTTCAGCTAGTCTTCTGCTTTCTGTGGAGGAGGTCAACGTTTTATAGGAACACACTATTTTTTTCCCCAAATGTTTCATTAACTTTAAAGTATAAGAGTTTCTAGACATCCTTTAGACATGAGTACAGAACTGTATAGACCTGATTTCTCTGTATTGTCATACGTCTTTAAGCACTATATAATATTAATTTTGACTTAAATTGAAAGAGGAACCTTCTTAACCTTCTTAAACTCTCTTAAATAATCCACAGAAAGCATAGCTATCAATTTAAACAGCAATGGCCATCTAAATAAGTTTGATGCTCACCGGTAATGTGCTCTGTAAATCAGTTTATATTTGTATTCAGTTGCTCACTGCTGTGGTTTCTAAAGGAGTTTAGTTGCATGTCCCTGCTGGGTGAGCTCTGTTGCTCTTTATTCTGACGGTTTAGAAGGTGCCCGGCGAGTCTGATTGCAGTTTTGTGCTCAAACTCCTTGACCTTTTATAACACAGCAGCACAGCAGCCTTTTTCCCACTCGCCAGCAAACCGATAGGCTGCTCCCCCACAGCACCCCCATCCTCCACCCTGTTGAGAAGTTCTGGTGCCCCCGTTTGCTCGTATCTGAATAGATCTAGTGTTCCCTTGTTTTAGACGAAGAGTGGGTGGAGGGGGACTTCTGCAATCTCCGGAGGGCACAAGCAGAAGAGAGGAGAATGGGGGGGTAGATAAGACAGCATCTTTAGTCTCCGCTCAGCAGCCAAAGCTGACCGCCAGCAAGTATTACAAACTTAATGTGTGTACTGCTAAACTGTGACAAATGACTTCTGATTGGTCTAAGTTTTGAAACGGAGCTGTAACACAACAATAAGAGGCTCCTGCTGCAACAACATTGTGCCCAATGCATGCAAACAGACCAGCACAAGCCACACAGTTTCTGCAGCGTCTCTGTGCCGTGCAAATCTTTCCTTCCTCCGTTTCTCCATTCATAGATATTTAGAGGCAGATTGGTTGGGCCTGTCTCCTACAGTGCACTATTCAGACAGGCTGGTAGTGCTAACTGATGTTGCTAATGCTGGCTGTGTTTGCTTGTTTTTCAGTTGTTGGACATGTCAAGATAGCATTAGCTTGTGAGGAGCTGCTGTGCTGCAGTGGTTGAGTGACTGTGAGCTTTGCACACAGGGCAGCGGTTGTGTCTGCATACACAGGGCTGTGCTGTGCATGTCCTGCAGATAAAGAGGCCAGAGTGCAGGTCAGTGTTACAATGCGCCGATGACCCTGTTAACATGGGGAGTATCTGCAGTTCTGAAGACTGATTCACCTTCATTGGAGACCTGACAATGTTCTGTAATGTTTGCAGTCCGTCTGTGTATGTGGTGTTTGTTTTGTATGTGAGTCTTGGGGGACGATCACCTCTCACCTGGCTGCTGTTAAGAGCAGAGTCATCTCTTCAGGTGCATTATGGTGTGGAGTTAGGAGTGTTTGCTCCTAACAGCTGGGCGATTACATTTTTTACTTAATGTTTTCTGTGGTTTTTTTGCCCTTATGCAATATTGTGCAAAAGTCTTTTTTTTTTTTTAATGTTGAAATATCTACAGCTTTGGTTTTTATTGTCATTGTTTCTAACTGAAGTGAAGAACCAACTAAGCAGATTTCATCCTGTTTTGTTGATTTTCTTTTTTTTTTTATACTGCAAAAGTCAAAAAGGTCAGATCCCTCCTTCATTAGATTGACACTGTGGGCTTCTGACCCCGGGGGTCACTGTTGTTCACATGCAGAGGAAGCAGTCTGTATCACTCAGCAGTATCATTAGTATCATTTTCTCTGTTTAACCCATCTGATCTCTTCAGCTCTCCAGCACCTGACATTCTCTTAGGCTGGTGCTCATCTGCCGCCCCAAACAGCATAAAACAGGACGAAGTCAGGAGGGGTAGAGCAGAAACAACAAAGCCTCCATTTAAAAGCAATATTAAAATAAAGAGGGCTGATGTACAGGATGTGTTTCTCAAAGAAAACAGCCCTCAAGCTCTGTAACATGAAGGTGATGTAGCATGTGGTTCTGTTTATGTAAAAACTAAAAAAAAAAAAGTCTGTATTTGTGTGTGTGTGTGTGTATATGCCTAGACCCTCCAGAAGGAAACACACCATTTGCCATGTGCACCTTCATTACAAATCAATACCATCAGTGTTGCGTGTTGTGTCTAGTGTACAGTTCCCATCAGTTACTGAGAAACTGACAGTCTGGGAGAGATAAGACAACTATCAGTGGTGTTTGCTAAGGCAAGCGTCACTGTTGCTAGTGCTCATACCTAATGTTTGAACCTTAACACCAAGTGTTTATGATTGGTGTGTCAGTCATTCAGCTGTGCTTCAGACATGAGGCTTATTGAGCACTGCTTTTACTTTTCAGCATCCAGTTTTTGCCTGGCAGATGATATATGAGGCACACAAAATGTCCCACAGATTTATAGTGAAGACCTGAGCCATGGCTGATAAACAGAATTTCATAGAGACTTACTCTTATGACTTAAGCCAGTAAAACAGAACCATCGAGAACAAACCCTCCCCCATCATACTCTCTCAGCCCCTCCCCCAGTTTCTCTCATTGGGGATGCTCAGCTGTCTGGACCATCTGTGTGAAACTGAGTAAATCTACTAATGGCCAGAATGAGAGAGGGGAGAAAGAAGGGGGTAGAGAGATGATTTTAGACCTTAGAAGAAAACAGAGTGACTTTAAAGATAATGAGGATGTCCAGTGATACTGAGGTCGTCTGGTGTCTGACAGTAGAGGCATGTGGATGTAACATGGAGAAAAGTTAAGGGTGACTCTTCATGAGTGTGCAATTTCAGTTTGTTGACACGCTTCATCATTTTCCCATGCTCCCTTGAGCCAAACCACTTCCTCTTGCTGCAGTGGAACCACTGCTCTTAAATCATGCAAACATCTGCTGCAGCTAAGCATTGTGGGTAATGCATCTGGCTCTGCTGCTTTGCAAGAAGTTAGCAATTAAAAATTGCCTCAAAGGATTTTAAAGAAAAACACAATATTTTTACCCATGAAAAAGCACCAGTATAATAGATACCTTGGCAAGTGTAAAACTACTTGAAATGACAGCTTGATCTTTCACAGCCAGCACGCCTAATAGATGGCAACATCGTCTTGGCTATGTGTCGTTGTGTGGCTATGTGGCTACGTTTTAATTACCGTTCAAACGATGTAAAACTTCACAAGCTCTGAGGTTTTCCAGCAGTTTTCCTCCTAATCTTTTTGTTTGGTTTTCTTTCACATTCTTCCTCCAGAAGTTTTTTTCAAACACACTAAGCAAAGCTGATTCTTTATCTGATTGTTCTCTTGGGTCCGTCTGCCAGTGACAGGGGCTACAAACTGCTCTCTTGTTCTAACTTGTTTATTTTGTGAATTCTCAGATCAAACTACAACTCTTTTGTTGCTCTGTTTTTAGATCAGTCTCCACAATACTGGAGTGAGTCCTCTATTGCTAAGACGGGCCACCAGGACTAAGACAAGATGAAACCGGATGGTGTTGACACAGCAACAATGGAGCCAATGGAAGCATTAAACGCAGGACCTGCGATTGAAGTGGCACCAGTGAGTGAGGCTAACGACCAGGCCTTGCCCGCCACGCAAACAGAAGGCCAACCACAGCCAACTGAGGTGCTTTCTACAGACATCAAGACTGGAAAGGAGAAGCCTGCAGACCCCAAATCAAAAACAAAAGCTCCTGCCAAAACCAAGACACCCACCACTGGTACCAAGGTCTCTACAGCCAGCTCCCGGCCCACCACTGGCCAAAGTCGTTTGACGAATGGGACACAGAAGACACAAGCTAATGGAGTCACAAAAAAGACCACCACAGGGGGTCTTGAAAAGAAGAGTGCCACAACAACTGCTGCCTCTAAAAAAACAGCTGGCTCTGCCTCTGCTTCCACCACCAAGACCCCTACCAAGATGGCTGAGAAGAAACCCATTGGGACAGTGAAAGCTAATGGAGTAAAGACAACTGGAACAACTCAGCCCATCAAAAAAGCTGCACCAGTTAATGATTTGAAACCCAAACAAAAAACTACAGGTTAGACACTTATCATTTTCACTAGCATTCAGTAGAGCGTTTCTGTTTTTGGACATTTGTCCCATTGCTGAACCCTTTCCATTATTCCCTCATTTTAACTCCAGCTTCAGCATCTACCACCAAGCCCAGCACCACTGATGCTCCCAAACCTGACAGGCCACCTGTCTCCAAGACAACCAGGTATGTGTCTTATTGGTCTGAACAGAAAGAGTTTTATCATAGTCCTAAAAATTTTAGTTGCAAGAAATTAAAAAAGCACAATCTCCCAATGAAATTTAGAATGTCTTCACAAGTAGGACAACAGTCTCACCAGCCCCTGCAGTAGTTTTACACACCGTTTCTATGCTGATATTATGCAGCTTCCACTTATACAGGACAAAGCAGAGAGATGTTTGGATGGCATTTTAATGTCATTTTGTGGGGTCATCTTGCAGAGTTTTTGGAACTACAGCATGTAGCTCACATGATCTGAGATGTTTGCAGATGAGTCACAAACAATGAAGTTTTGACTTTATTTTTATAGTGATGATGAGAACCATTTTGAAGCATCCAGAGAATCTTAGATTCATGATTCTCTGTGTGGGTGGGGAGCGGTTGACTTATGTAATGCCGTATTTGTTACAGCTACCACAGAATTAGTTTTGTTTGTTTTGTTCTTGCTGATCTTGACCAATACTGACAGACATAAACTTTCTTTTAAGAGAAACACAAGGAAACGTGAACTGCTTTTCTGGCATTTAAAATAATTAAAACGTCAGTCTTAGTACGGTGGTTGTAGATTTTTGCCAGAAAAGATTAAGGTTCTAATTCCTGGAAGTTCCATCACTCAGTCCTGCTTTGGTTCTGAGCGGTTCCTTGCGTCTATTATTTACTGTGAATCAGTACTGAAAGTAGCTCAGCCTTTATTTTCTTATCACTGCTTCATTATGATTTCAGCCACTTACACCAAACAGCAGAAAAATAGCTGCATGTTTGTATGCTGTCCAATTACTGCAGTCTGATACAAATTCAGTGTGACTTCAGCAGCTTTAGTCCTAAAATATGATTTGCTGGGTTATTGTGTAGACACTGTGTTAATCAGCATATTTAAACAAAATCTGCGCTTCATATTCCACAGATATTACTCAGATTCGGGTGTGGCACATTCTGTGTGTCTGTGTCTGTCTGTGTGTCTGTCTGTGTGTCTGTCTGTGTGTCTGTCTGTGTGTCTGTCTGTGTGTCTGTCTGTGTGTCTGTCTGTGTGTCTGTCTGTGTGTCTGTGTGTGTCTGTGTGTGTCTGTGTGTGTCTGTGTGTGTCTGTGTGTGTCTGTGTGTGTGTGTGTGTCAGTATAAGTGTGTGACATAAGTGGCTTGTGTTGGGTCTTAGCTGCATTACAGTAGTGCAGACATGCAGAAGTTGGACTCAGCCCAAGATTCAGCCCAAAATTTTATTGATGATGTTGTAGTGCAGCTCTAATGGATGATGTATATCTCCTGACGATGATGTCACACTGCTGTAGGAACAACAGGCTGCCCAGTGAAAGGCAAACAATCTGCTTTCTTTCTTACAGTATCTGTTTTTTGTTCACTAGATTGTGGTAGTAATGTTTCATCATTTACTCATCCTCATGTCATTCCAAACCTGTACGACTTTTTATCTCCTGAGAAACAAAAGATATTTATTTATGAAAGATATAGTGGCACTCATTGAATTGCATTGCATAGACACAAAACCACTGAGACATTTCTCAAAGCAATCATCTGTGTTCCACAGAAAACATGTCATATGGGTTTTTAATGACGTGAGAGTAAATGATGGAAAACTTCTGGGTGAACTGTCCCTTTAATCCAGAGAGATGTGTTGCACCCATTGCAGCTCATCTCTGAATAGGGCATGTTGTAAGCGTGTGTGATGGATGTTTTAAAGCACTTCAGTGACTCTTGAGTTTACTGCAGAGGACTCGTCTCTTTGCAGGCCAGGCGTGTTTGTTTGTGTCTGACACGCTGTAGACACACATTTGTTGTTTTCTGTGGTCTCTGCCTGCTACTTATTTTGTGTGTTAATTTAGTTTTTATGTACCAGAGGCCATAAAAACAGGGCAGAATTTTGACAATTTTGCCATTGGCATAAATTTCATTGATCATATTATGTTCAGATAACTGATTACTAGTCTGGGTTGGACTGACACAGAATCTTGGAATTGCTTGATCACACCCCTTATAACCTGCTCACACAGGTAATCGCCAGCAGGTAGAGTCAGTATCAGCTTCACAAATGCATTAGGATTCATCCTGAAGGGACATGAGCTGTAGTCTTCCAGTCGTTGGCTTAGGAGGTCTCTCTCTTTTCTCTCTCTCTCTCTCTCTCTCTCTCTCTCTCTCTTTCCCGTTCCCTCTCTCTCTCTCTCTATAGAATGATGCTTCTGCTAGTCTCTCTGGTCTCGCCAAACTGAGTCATCCTGTCACTGTAGATTATACATGTTGGTTTAATGACTGAGAGGAGGATGAAGGCTAGAACCTCCCATTCTCTTTCTTCTCTTCCTCTTTTCTATCTACATCTTTTCTTTCTCCTTTTTGTATTCATACAATTATATCTCCTTATGTTGTAGTTCAGCCACAAAATTAGGACAGACCAATTTTGTATCCTCTCACGCCCCGCCCGTTCCTCATGAACTTGCCTAGAGGAACATGAAACGATCATGATCCATGCTGTGCACTCGTTTGGGATTTATGTGGTTATTTTTACTCCTCACAATGAAAGATTAACACGTGTGTCTCGCTGATACACATCCTGCCTTGTGTGCTCCAGCTCTTTATTTCAAGCAGGAGGCAGTGGAGTGTACACAGAAAAGATCAGACAGGATCTGGGTTAGTTTTCTCAGACCTGAGCTGAACGAGTGTGAGCTGCAGTGGAAAGAGCTGCTGTGCTTGGGGCAGAGCACGAGTGTCATCACAGAGGACAGAAGAGAGGCATTGTGGATAGAGAGCGGGGGCCTTTCTCTATCTATCTAATTCTCTATCTAAAGAGAATGTTTTTCACTAGCAGTCAGCATCACTCCACCCCTCAGGCCATTTGTCAGAATGAATAATCAAAGCTCAGTTCAATTATTTTTTTAATGATTTTTCTTTTTTACATTAACTGTTTAGGCCCGCTGGAAGTACTCTCACTGCCCGGTCTTCCCCTGTCACCCCTAAGCCAGTGACTCAAAATGCCAGCAAGACATCTACACCTGCATCCAAACCAACTACTGCTACATCCAAGACAACATCTACCACTGCTAAACCTGTTAAAACCACAGCACCCCCTGCTGGTCGCACTCCCACTCAGATGCCTAAGACCACAACGCCTGTCAAGAAAGGTGTGCTGATCTGCATTTTTACTGAAATACTGAAATACTTAGAGATTTATTCATACTGTTTATATTTCAATAAAAATATCAAAGTTCAGTATTTTAATGAAAAAGGACAGCATTTATACTTCATTTAATTTAGATTAATTGAATTTGATGTTGATAAATTTTTTTTTTTTTACATTTTTTTTTTTCTTAGATGTTAGTAAGCAGCCCTCCACCTCTGCGGCCAAGAAGCCCTCTGCCTCTCCACTCACCCATCCAGCATCAGCTACAACCACCAAGCCTGACAACCTCAAGTCAGCCACTCCTGCCAAACTAGAATCTGCCTCCAAAAAACACACCACTTCAAGCAAGGCAATGGATGCCAAGACTAGTAAACCCAAGGACAGCAAGGCAGCATCTTCCAAGGAAGTCAGTGCAAGCCCAAAGACTCCAAGCAACAAGTCCAGCACTAAGACAAGCAGCCCAAAGAAGTCGGTTGGCAGCAGCACTCCAATGCCTGTGAAGCGTGGGCTGAAAGCAACCCAGATTTCAGATGCTACAGCTACTAAAGATGGAAAGGTGGATATTGTGGCTGTGGTAGCAGCCTCTGTTGCAGCTGCTGCTGTTGCTACCATGGAGACCTCTGAGGACACAGCTGAAGCTCTGACACCAACCATTCCTTCTGTCTGTGAAGTTAAATCTGAAGAAACAGTTACACATATTACTGCTATCTTTGAGGAAGCACCTGAAAACACAGAAATACCTAGCAATACCCTTACCTCTGATGAGGCACCTGTGGACACAGTCACACCTGTGAATTCTTCTTCTCATGAGGCATCTGAAGACAAAGTTACACCTGTCCTTCCTCTCGCTATTGATGAGACACTTGAAGATAAGGTTACACCTGTCCTTGCTGCTTCTGATGAGACACCTGAACACACAGTCACATCTGTCTTTCCTCCTTCCTTGGATGAGGCACCTGATAACACAGTTACACCTGTCCTTCCTCAGGCTACTGGCGAAGGACCTGAAAACACAGTCACACCTGTCCATCCTCCTGTTTCAGATGAGGCACCTGAAGACACAGTTACACCTGTCCTTCCTCCTGTTTCAGATGAGGCACCTGAAGACACAGTTACACCTGTCCTTCCTCAGGCTTCTGTTGAGACACTTAAAGACACAGTTAAACCTGTTATTTCTCCTGCATCTGATGAGGCACCTGAAGACACAGTTACACCTGTCCTTCCTCCCGCTATTAATGAGACACTTGAAGATAAGTTTACACCTGTCCTTCCTTCTGCTTCTGATGAGACACCTGAACACACAGTCACACTTGTCCATCCTCCTGTTTCAGATGAGGCACCTGAAGACGCAGTTAAACCTGTTATTTCTCCTGCATCTGATGAGGCGCCTGAAGAAACATTTACATCTGTCCTTCCTCAAACTTCTTATGAGACACTTGAAGACACAGTCACACCTGTCATTCCTTTTGCATCTGATAAGATACCTAAAGACAAAGTCACACCTTTAATTTCACCTGCATCTGATGAGGCAGAAGAAGAAACATTTACACCTGTCATTCCTTCTGCATTTGATGAGATACCTAAAGACAAAGTCACACCTTTAATTTCACCTGCATCTGATGAGGCAGAAGAAGAAACATTTACACCTGTCATTCCTTCAGCCTTTAAAGAGGTAGAGCTTGTCTATCACCATGATGTGCCTCAAAGCAGAGACATTTCTAAAGATGACAGTGCCATGTCCCAGCAAGCTGCTGAAGTGGACCTGGTCAGCCTGGAGGAACCAGTTCCTGCTGTGTCTCCCCTAGGAACCACAGTATTGTCCCCACCATCCTCTCCCACTTGTCCACAATCTATGCCAGCTGAACTCCAGAATTCAGCTCCCTTTATAGGCATGCAGTGTCCAGCAGAAACCTGGTCTCCAAGTCTGTACCCCAGCACCACAACCCCAGACAGCCAAGAGCAGGATGAGGCTATGGAGAAGAATGACATACAGATGTCCTCAGAAGCACAAAATATGATGGGAGGCTTTGATCTGCTGAGTTCCACTGATGCACATCTCTTTAAAAGTGAAGTTCCTAACTCCCCCTGTCAGGAGAAAGAGGTGGCAGTGGAAAAAGCTGAGGAAGAGATTAATGAAGATAATGATGAGGAAGAGGAGGAGGAAAAAGAAATTGGCATAGAGCAAGTGGTGCTTCAAACAGATATGGACAATGACTTTAAAAAGGGCACAGCGGATTTTGGCAGTTCTGATTGGGGTATAGTGCAATCAGATGACAGAAACAGCAGTTACAAATTTGAAACAGAGGTGACATCTCCCTTCGCTGCTGAAAACTGGTGCAGTGCTAAAGAGTCTGGTGACATTTTCACGAATGAAGCAGACAGGGAGCAGCCATTCCAGGGGCCTCCTGGGATTGATTCTTTCTGTGATGAAGAGGAAGATGAAGAAGAGGATGAGAATAAGGAAGAACATGCAAAGGAAGAGCAATATGATGAGCATCACAAACAGGCCAAGTTAGAGGAGACAGAGGAAGATGTAGAGATGGTCTGCAGCAACATGGCTGAAAGTGAACTTGGGGTTTGTGTAAATAATGGAGATGATGATGATGATAATAATGGTGGTGATGACTGCACAGAGAAGGGTTATTTGGGTCTTGAAGACATGGACCACACTGTGCATGCGCCATCTGTGACAGAAGCCTGGAGCCATTCCAATCCATTCTCTGAGACATGGGTCCAGCCTGCCTCCTTACAGTCTGAATCAAGCCTGATCGACACAAGATCTGAAGATTCATACACACTCACCAAATTCTCAGTTGACCCAGACACACCCCCTAAATTCCCAACTGAGGCCTTTCTGAACATGAGTCCACCCCTTATCAAGGAATCAGAACCTCAACCTGACATTCAAGAGAAGACAGAAAACACAGTTCCACTGGAAGCTGACATCTTAGCAGCACCTGCCATTGGAATGTCCCAGTCCAGCACTCTCAGTGGGACAGCTCTGGCTGCTCACAGCAGCAGTGAGACCAGCACACCTGAAGAGCTTCGGGACTATGACAGCAGCTCAGGTGTGGAGTCCAGATCAGACAAACAGCAGACTCCAGTCCCTGCAATGCAGGCAGATATGGAACAAGACCTTGGTATCCATTTGGAGCGTGGTGATGGGGAGGAGGAAGAGGCAGAAACACTGCCTGCTGATGAGGTGCTGGGTGATGCAGCAACAGCACCAGCCTCTGTTCCATCCTCACCCTCATGTTCTGGCGATGAGGCCAGTGATACAGAGGGTGAGATGCAGATCAATGACCCTGGTATTGCAGTTGATGAAAGCACTACCATCCCCCACAACCTCACTGCCCTGGAGAAAGATGAGGAGGCCCCTGAACAGATCGGAGAGGAAGATGGCGATACACCTCACTCTGCAAACTCTGTAGCCTCCTATGGTTTTGACTGCTCTGCATCCAACTCCAATGCCCACTCCACAGCTGAAAGCTGTGGGAAGAGCCCAGGTATTTTTAGTTTGGAAAATGAAGAACAGCTTCCTGAAGAGGCTAAGGATCCCTCTTTCATCAAGGAGCTCACCCTGCCAGCAGCTTCTGCCTACAGCGAAGACTTGTTAGGCTGCCCAGTGGATTTGCTGCCTATCAGTGAGCCCACAGAGACGGATGCAGGCTTTGACGAGCACTACATGCTGTGCAGGAAGATGGATCCCACCGCTATGGAGGAGATGGATCCTGAGTCCCCCATGCACCTCTCACCCCAACATGGGGATGATTCAGATGGCCAGCCCCCGTACTACTCTGCTATATGTGATAAGACTGATAACTTTTTGTCAGGTAATGTATAAAGTTGCTACTTTGGAATGCACCTTGCCTTCCCCAAACTCCCACACCCCCACTGTTCTGAAGATTTAGCAAGCAAGTTTATAATGTGGGGTTAGCAAGCAAGAAAAATGAATAGTAATAAGGAATGGAAAGGGGAAATGAAAAGATCTGTCAGGGGGAGGGATTATAGCTTTGTCTGAGCTGCTCTCTGTTTTTCTATTACCAAGGTCATGGTTATGATTGTACGGCTTAAATTTCTGTATGTACAGTAGCTATTCTTATTTTTTATTAGAATGTACTTTTTAAATAACACTGCGTTTCATGGCACCCCTAAACCTGAAATGTTAGCCTAAGTAAAGATGGTCCTTTGATGAAAGGGAAAAAAGAAATGCAAAAAAGAAACACTCACCTTTGTATTTATCCTACTGTTTTTACCGGCCAAGTGTCAGTTTTTTTATTCTTTGAGTTTTATTTGATTTGTTGTTAATATCCTTGTCTTACCTTAATGTTTGTACACACATCAGTTTTCCTGCACTGTAAAGCTAGCTTTATTGTCTTTTTAAACTTATTCCAGTGTCCAGCACTAACTGTTTTAGCATTAACTACAGGTTAGATATACAGAACCTTTTAACTCTCACAGTGTCTGATATAAGGAGGTGAACGAGTGTTAGCTATCTTGTCATTTTTGTTGTGTTTTCTTTTTTTCTTACTGCAGATTTTTGTGATGGATAACATAGATTCTCATTGGCACATAACTGAAGTGTTTTAAATACTGGGCTCAGATTGATCTTGATTCTTGCAGTATTTGGACATTTGTACTTTGGACAGACTAACTTTAGAATGTTTTTCTGCATTTGTAAATCTTAAAATGATGTTTGCAAGTTAATGTATTTGCAAGCATTGGGAGATTTATACAAGAATTGGAACTGCATGTGCAATTAATTATGAAATTATAATGTCAACATAATTACACATGGTCCAGGAATGTTTGAATAATAACAGTTCAAAATAACTAAAAGGTTTTTCAAAATTGCATTAAACATTATTGCAAGGCTGTCTGTTTCTGTTGTCTTTTTCATTTTGTGTGGCATGTTCTCATTCAAGCACTGAAATTGTGTTTACTGCAGAAATGACAGCCAGTGCTCATTGTATATGAGCCCCCCTTCTTCTCCATTTCTGATCCCCTAAACTTCCCTAAAAGCCCAACACACAAGGTTTAGTTTAGACAATTTCACTGCATGGCAATTTAGGTAATCATTTGAGGAATTACTGTTTTCTTATTGCATTGTCCTACATTAATACATATGTGCACAAACACTTAAACTCAGATGTTTTAAAACCTGCCTGAATGCATGTAAGATTCAGAAAATGTTTTAGGGAATCTTCTGTTTGTTTTTTTTCTTGCTTTTCTTTTATTCCTTGAGACCAGGTACATCAGGTACAGTCCCTTCCTTTCCTTTGCACACATTCCATCATAAATCCAATAATAAAATAAAAATAAAATATCTACAGGCAAATTCAGCCCTGAAGTTTGTCCTGTTTGTTCACTGCCTAGTGGAGGGCAGTTTTGCCCTTTGGATGTATATTGACCTGTTCCAGGCTTTAGCAGTTGCTGCCGGTCTAAACTGTAAGTTAGTGTATAATATAATGTCAAATTGTTTGTCTAATGAGATTGTTTTAAAGATGTTAGTTTATATCTTTTGCTTTCGTGTGTAGAAAATATCAATACAGACTTCCAAACATTGTTTGTCATTAACTGTAATAAGTGAGATTTTTGCAAGAACAAAGAGTTCCACAAAGCATGTCATGAGACTGTGGCAACATCACCAAGATGCTTAAAACCTCACCCTACCTGCAACATTACCCTGAAAACAGATTTACCAAGGACAAGATTTACCAAGCTGTATTAATGGCAAAGGAAGATATATACTATATAAACTATACCCAGTTTATATTTTATAATATATATATTTTATATTTTTTTTTTAAATGTGAGGTTTTCTCATTTGTAATTTAATTGGCACAATTTAAAAAAAAATCTTTTGCCTAAAACTTTTTACAGTACTGTAGTTTCCAGATGGGTTTTTCCAGCATCTTAAAGATGTTGCCCCAGTTCATATAGATGTTTTTTTTGTCACTATGTATAATCTCAGACTGACTCGATAGTGAGGTCAGATCTTTGTGTAGCTCATACCATCATGTTGGACTCATCCATCTATTCTCTAAACCCACTTTCCTTTTTAATGGGGGTTTGGAGCCTATCCCAGCATCTCTGGCTATAAGCAACTTGTATAGATGGCCTGTCTATTGCAGTGCTCATACAGAAATCTCACTTATTACAGTTAATGTCAAGAATGTCAACTCATGTAAAGGATGTTTGGAATTTTATATTGATACTTTTTACTGACATTTAAAGAAAATATATAAATCAACATTTTATATTTTATTTATATAAATATTGAAATGTGGTTTTAGTGCAGTACTTTTTACAGAGTTTTTCCTTTTCAACAATCATCCACTCTTCAAGAGACAAGCACAAGTTCTGCTTTAATTATGATTTAGGACGTGTTGATGTGTGGGAAAACTTGACTCCTGTGTCAGACCTATCTGTCTTCATTAACAGCTTTGTCTAACTGTTTCTTGTCTTGTCTGCATGTTCCTCTCCATCTGTCTTTTCCCGTGTGGTGACACAATTCTGTGTAATGCCTCTAACAATAATGTGTTGCAAGTGCTCTTGCCTGTCCACAGGAAAACCCTGGAACAGCCTACAGATTAGTGAGCACCAGCTTTCACTGAGTCAGCAGGAGAACGGTAACCACCCGACACTAATCCAAGAGATGAATGATAATAACTACCTTGCCCCATTGCCAGCCACCAACAGGCAACTACAGCAGCCTCAGACCAGCGTACGGTCGTTTGAGCTTTACAGGTGTCCTGCTGAGGCTCCTCAGAGGGTACCGCAGACTGCGCCGGTGCTGAACGAGCAGCTGCGACGGATGGAGCAGCATCAGTTGCAGCTACAGCACATCCGGCAGCGTCAGGAGCAAGAACGGCTGCAGCGCCTTCGTCTGGAAGAGGAACGACAGCGTCAGGAGCAGCAGAGAGCGCTGGAGAGGCAGCGACGAGAGCTGCTTCAGTTGCAGCTACAGCAGCAGCAGCAGGAACAAAGGCTGCGCAGGCAGATACTGCAGCGGCAACTAGAGGTGGAGCAGCAGCATAGACACAGACAGCAACAGCAGCTGTTGAAACCGCAATCACCCTCTTCTCTACTTCTCTCACCCTCGTCTGGCCTCTGCACCATCTATGAGGCCATGGAGATCAGTGAAGAGGAAGAAGAGGAGGACACAGAAAATGGATCCAGAGAGAACAAACAATCTCCCTACCAGACCTGCCGTTCCGTTCCAACAGACCTACCTCTTAGAGTCGCCAACGGAAACCTTCGCAGACCATCCGCGCAAGAGCTGGACTGGAACACAAAGCTGGACATGGTCCAGCATCTGATTAACCAGGCCTTGCTTTTGGCTGGTGAGGATGGCTGCCCTCCACTGCTGTACCTGCCCGAGCAGGGAGGGGGCATTCTTAGCCCTTTGGAGAGCAGCCTTTGGCCAAACATCATATCATGCTTTGACTCCTCAACAGCAACAGTGGCTTCTGTCAGCAGTTACTCCCCCAGCAGCCAGGGTACATCCCCGCAGGGCGACTGGACTGTGGTGGAACTAGAAACCCATCACTAGGCCTGTTAGCCAAATTGAGCTCAACATCAGAACATTTATTATTAATCCCTGTCACTATTATATAAACTCTATTATATAAACTTATATAAAATGCATTTGCATTCTACCCCTTTTCTACATACAATTCAACATGTGCAACTTAACCTGTAACTTCATCTGAAACTGTCCTTTGTACTTTGCTTTGTGCTATATTTCCATTTTTTCCTTATATAAAAATTGTGACATTGTTTTTGTCAGTTATGGTTACCCATAACCGAAATGTGACCTCTGCATTTAACCCATTCTTCGTGAGGAGTGAACCCACATTGCAAGTTGTGAACACACACCCGGAGCAGTGGGCAGCTATCCTAACTTCCCATGTATGGCATCTATGGTGTTCTGAATTTAGAAATGTTCCGTTTTAATTATTGAGGGAAATATTTTTTCTCCTCATTTTTTCAGCAACATTGTGGTATGTTATTGATGACTTCAAGGGCCAGTACGTGTGATTTAGGCAACTTAAAGTCAACGTGACAACAAAATTAAACTTTTAATGGTTCTGCTCTAATTACTTTTTTGTTACTATATTTTAAACAGATTTGTCCTGCATTTAACACCCAAATAACCATACAGCATTTTGTATTAAATACAAGTTGTGTAGTTTTAGTAGTAATATATGATATATTCTGTTTTGGTAGGTATTATGTAGGAGTGTTTAGTTTTAGCGCTGTTATTGTTGTACTGTTAGCCTGATGCTGCTGGACTGGATCTTACATGGTGACAATATTCCTGTCCTCTCCTCTGAGGAAAGAGGATTTTGCAGCAGGCAATCTTCTCTCTCCCAACATTCCTGAATCATTACCTCATTTCCTGGGTCACTCCATTTCAATAGGTTTCCTGGGTTACTGATGATGTCATGGCAACATGGAATAAGGAGATGTCTAAATGACACATGAGGTAGAAACTGAGGGTGAGTGTGTGTTCTCATCTACCCATTTACAAAGTTTCTCTGTTTGTGCAGTAAATCATATTGAGTTAGATGTGGTGTTTGTATGTAATGTGTTTTAGTGAGAGTAGTAGCACTTTGTTTTTAAATTTTGAAAATCATTCTTGTTTTGTACATTTGTCTATTTTAGAACCCATTTAAATGTGATTTAATGTTAAACTAGGCCTGTGATAGTATGGTTATGCAGTTACAATAGCGCCATCTGCTGTGATGTTGGGTTCTTGAGCTAAAACCATCATGCACTTAAATATCTCTTATATCTCTCCTGTCATTAATGACGTTAAGCCCTTTCAGTAACATGTTATTTCAGACCATAACATTGAAGTGCGCGAATCCGTTTATTTCTGTTCACGGAAATGATCCGTGATGGAGACTCGCCTCTGAACCCTGTATAGCTCCAAATGAGCACTGATACATTATATTATATTACAACTATATTGAGTATTTAAAACTATACTTAGAGCTATATCAATATTATTTAAATAAATGTATATAATATTTATCGTGGTTTTAGTTTATTAATGAACGGGAGATGAAGTAGTTAGCAGACTGAATTAGGAAGTGTTTAATTTATGAATTGTGTTGAACATTTAAAGCTTTTCTCGTCAGTCTCTTATGTTCCCTACCGTTGTGCTGCAGTTTCAAGTCTTTCTCCTGACCGACGTTTCTGTGGAAGATATTACGATATTTACGATTATTACAATAAAAGTGTGTCAAATGTTTCATTTAGTCAATTCACTGCATACAGGTTGACTGGTTAAGATAGTTTAAACCCACATACATGTTAATGAACGAATGACAGCTTTGCGTTGATTCTGGTTGGTTAATGTTTAGTTAAATCAGACAGTTACCTTTGCTGCTAATGTTAAAAGGTGATTTAAGTTGACAGAGTCACAGACAGAAATAACCCGAGCGATTATTAATCACAAAATAATAACTAACACATCACCGCTGCTCAGTC
>JAZGTK010008187.1:0-18552 GCA_036877625.1 Ambastaia sidthimunki
GCTGGTATTTCCTGCCCCCCCATACCACTGTCATTATGTATTCGTGAGACATCACTTGTCATTGGCGTCCAGGTACACTTTGCATATTGTGTATTCATAAGGCAAGCCAATGATGTAAAACGCGGCGAGAACGTCGCTTCAGGGCACCATCACCACGTCACGCCGCGCTTTCTGAAGGAAACTGATTTTAAAGTTCTGCTCTTTTACCTGTATTGAGTGTGAACGGACTGATTTGGTTTGAAATTAAAAGTGGAGTTATATGAAACCGTGTTTGTCTGGGTTTCGGTGGCTGGAAAACTCCTCTGCGGCCTGAACGCCTTGTCTTTCTCACGTCTGCCGTTTAGCTACCTGTGCCGGCAGATATGAAATAAAGGCTCAGTTGCCATGGCAACTCCGTTTTCAAAAAGAGTCAACCATTCATTCCCACTTTGAAATCTAAGGGAACACTTAACACTGTTCCTTGCCTAAGGATACTACTTAAAAGTTTTTTCCTGCCTTCCTCTCACGCTCACCTTTTCTCTGTCTCTCTTTTCTCCGTTCGCAGGAGTGTCAGACTGAAGTAAACCATTTTCATTCGCCAACTCTTTTCTGCTTCTTCCCTCCGTAAAATCGCTGCCTTTGAGAGAAATATTACATCATAACGATCCGCCCGAGGCTATAATTCATAAATGTCAAAGTCCCTCCGTGAGCTGTTCCTATTTTATCCAATTGAAAGTCAGCAGAAGAGAAAGGAACACTGGATTGCAGGTAAATGGTTGAAAGCAGGTCCAGTAATAAGTGTGCGATGTGCGGTTGTTCGTGACAGGCATGGCTGCGGCGTCTGTGAATGCGTGAATTTCACAGACTGAAAGTCCCGTCGCTGTCACTCAGAAAAATGCGTTTGTTTCTCGCTTGGGATTTGAGGGGTGCTGTAACTAGTTTTAAAATCTGGGCTGGTAAGACAAATGTTGCAGGTTCGAGGCTGGTAAGGGACAAAAATAATTGTTAAGCAAGACATATTTAACACCAGTTGATTATGTACACATGTTGTAAGCAAACTGTTTTGCTAAGTTCTGCTGTTTTCAAACACCAATCACATGCTGAGCATTTCTGGTTGGCTAGTTTGTGATTGGCTAGTTAGAGCATTTCTGTGCTCGGCTGTCACAGAGAATGGAGATTTTTTATTTTCCAGGACACCTGTTATAGTTATACAGTATCTGTCAGACAGTACAACTTTTGCATAGTGTTCCCAAAAAATGCAGCATCGTTAGGATCCGGTTCATGTGGAAATGAATAAACATTCCGTGCTGTTCTGTTGGTGTGAATCAGGAGCGTGTCAGAGTCAGAATTAGGTTCTAGAGTGGATTCTCCCGTTCCTCTCACTTTTGAAGCATGAATCTCTTCATCGCTGCTTTGCTCTTATCAGCTGTAAAGCCTCTGTGATCAAGCTGATCCAGACCGTATGACAGGGATGGGGAATGTGTTCCTTATCAGCTTTAGAGATGATAATCCTTGTCGGAGACAGTGGCAGGTTTGATCTAGATCTGCTCCAAGCTTGGAGATCTTTTCTGGAGTATATCCTTAAAATTCTTCTGCAGTAGCATAACTTCATAAAAACAGCACTGTGGTACATTGTTGGTATAAGATGTTAATTTCATGCTACTTTAATACATAATGTAATACTTTATGGCTGCTGTATTTATGTACAATAGTTTTTACATGATGGTAAGGTGCTATGCAACTCAGTGTAGCAACAGCTTAGCCACTCTCTAGAACATTCTAGCAACCACATAGCAACGTGCCAACAGCCGCCCAAAACGCCCCAGCAACCACATAGCAACTCGTTAACAACCACCCAGCACACTCAGCAACCACATAGCAACTCGTTAACAACCACCCAGCACACTCAGCAAACACATAGCAACGTGGTAACAGCCAGCCTAGTGTCATGGCAACAGGTTTTGCATAGCACCACTCACAGTGTTCTTAATAAATGCAGAGGGTTTATTTTACAATTCAGGCTGCATGAAAAGATCTCATGATCACTTGCTCGAACGACTCTTGCTGTTGTTGTTTTGCCTTTGACTTGTTTAAAATCTGTCCTCTCTCTCTCACAGCTAAGCCTGTGATATCAGGCCGTCGTGTTGCTGGCCTCTCTCTCAGAGCAGCTTACTGTGATGAGAGATGATAGCACCTAATTCACTGCGTGTGTCGCCCCTTTTGTTGGCCGAGAGGGAGGGAAGAAAAGCCGGCCCCCCTCTCCTCTGTATAAAGGGCTTAAAAGAAACCGGGTGAAATTAAACATTATTGATAATTGGCTTTGGGATCACGGCACATTGTGTCCATTTTGTACCTGTGTTTGCTCCTAATTGACCACGAAATCTGGGGTGTAATCCTGTGGGGTGGCTAGCTGGTTCTCGTCCTCTGGCTGACAGTGATAAATAGCATCGGCCCTCTGCACTTTGTAAGGCTAAAATGCTTATTATCTTTCCCCCTTTAATGGCTGTCAGTCTGCAGAAAATCATAAATCTATGGAGTCGATGTGGCAGGTTTGTAGAGCTTTTTGTAATTGTTTAAAACCCCCATGTGATGTGGCTTAAAGCCCCCGTGGGTCTGTAATTGCCTGTCAAACTCGGCTCGGCTACACACGGCGGACGGTCTGCACCCGTCTCTCACGCATCCGTGTGGAACATTTATCACACGCTCATCTATTTCAGATCCGTCTCAGTCTGTGCTGATTTGCTTCCTCATTGTTTTGCATCTGATTGAATCTGATAAACAATAAAATAGTTTGTTTTTCCAGATATGTTATTTATTTGTTTGCGTGTCTCTGTTTTGGTCATGGCATGTTGAATAGACACATCGCATCAAAAAATTACTTTAAATGCGTTTCAGAAAGACATGTATGATCGGTCACATTTGCATGATTTGTTACGCTCTAAACACTCGTACAAATAAAGATTGTTCAGTGGTTCTTGTCAAGGTCTGAGGTTCAGCAAAGTTTTTAAAGATCATGTTTTTATAAAGATCATGATGTTTTTTAAGATATAAAGTTATCTTTGGATTTAAAGAGATAGTTCACCCAAAAATGAAAATTGTTCCAGTCAAGATATTTCAAACCTGTATGACTTTTTTGTTTCTGTGGAACACAAAAGAAGATATTTTGAGAAATGTTTTGGTGGTTTTGTGTTCATACAATGGAAGTCGATGAGTGCCACTGTGCCACTTTAAAATATTGTTTTGTGTTCCTCAGAAGCAAATAAATCATACAGATTTGGAATGACATGAGGGTGAGGAACTTTTGAACACATGATACATTATAGGTATCAGATGTTAAGAAAGAAACAACGTACTGTTGACACCATAAAGCTCACAAATCACACCGTGATGAAAATCTTAGATTCTAATGGAAACGTTTATTTTTAGTGTGTCATGTGACTGTCATGCAGAGGTATGAAATGCATTGAATAATCTGCAGCTTCTGAACTCACTCACAGGGGTCCGGCGCTGATGCCCTGGAGCTGAACCTGTCGTGTCCTCATGGAATGGGAGAGAGGGGCATGGGTCTCGCCTGTGGGCAGGTAAACAGTCAGCTCTTACTGTACACAGTTACCAAAACACAGAGACGCAGATAGCTGTGAACCTGTGCTTTTACTAAAATATGACTTTAAGATCATTATTATTATTGTAATTGTTGGGCTGTGTTGATGTCTATTTGTTTATTGTGTGATCATTACGATATTAAAATCCAGCAATGATAATAAGCAAACAGCATGTTGTGGTTCATGACAGTGTTGAGATGTGGGAGTTTTGCACTGGAAGTTTGGGAGTTTAGCAGCTGTCCTTCTGTATGGAGAACTTTGTGTTGAGTGCACACGAAAAAAGCTACAAGACCTCAACATCTCCAGAAACAAGTTCATGAGCAGCCAAATGCAACACAGTGTGATGTTCAGACTTGTTTTTAGAGATTTAGACTTGAATTAAATTTATATTTCTTATGCCGTCGGCAAATAGTTTTTTTTTACTTGTTTTTAGGCATAAATCTAACAAATCTGAGCTTTATGCTTAAAACAAGAGTGAGGAAATCAATTGCTCATGGGGAAAGAAAAATAAACTTAATTCAAGACAGATTCTCCAACAGGAAGTCTTTTACATTGTATTGTGTACAATAATAAGAGAATGTATCTTGTTTTAAGAAGATTTTTTTTACTTTTTTACTGTTTAACCTCTTTACACATGGTGTCTAATGAACTTTTCTCTGCTGTTTGTTGTGTTTTCTCACCAAGAATTATTAGATTAATTTAGCAGCATCCCAAGTGTCATATCACACAGTGTTGCTTTTTTGAAAAACAGCAAATCTTTCTTTGAAATTGAGAAGTGTTTGTTTCCCGAGAACATAATTTGGGTCTTAGCAAAGTAATTGTTGCAGTGCGGATTCAAACCTGCAATGTTACATTTACAGAAATGCTCAGATAAACAATTCCATAAATATCTCTTACTGCGAACAGAAATAAAGAAACAAACAAAAGTTTTTCCCCACAGATTTCTAAGTGATGTGAATCTAATGCTGTTGTGTTTAATAAGCTGAAGTTTAATGTGAGGTCACACGTGTCCTGCGGCTGATTGGCTGATGAGGAACGCTCAGCTTTTCCAAACCTGCGTCGCTGCTTCTCCACTTTAGCGTAACATCGATTCTGTCAAATCGCTTTTAACATCACATTCAACCGACAAATTAACAGCATTTAATAATCCACAAATAATCCCTTTTTGTGCTTTGTGAACAATTTTTATTCAGACGCACGACTCTGCGTTCTGCGTTCTGCGTCTGGCCCGTGGAGGTTTAGGAGAGGTTGCTGTTGTTTTTGCATTTCACGTTCAGGCGTGGTGCTTAAATGTCTTGTTTATCAACAACTGTGAAAAGTAGAATAACATCCAGTCAACCATCAGTACTTGATAAAAAACATCTCTGCACCTCAGAGAACTTGTGATGTCATAAGTCCTGCTTGGATTTCTGATGCAGCTGTAAAACACTTGTGAAATGTTTCGGGTTGGTTAAAGGCCCGAGCTGGTTAAGCTGCGTGTAGATTTCAGATCTTCTGAGTCTGCAGTAGCTCTCGGTGAGGAACACACCTCTGCTGTACAGAGTTAGTATAGTTTTAGTTTATTGTAGTTTTAATAATGTTTTGAATTGGCTTTAATTTTAATATTTTGTTTTTGTAATTAATTATAATGCTGCTATATGATGTGCATTCATTTTTGTTTTAGTTATTTATTATCAGTTAACAAGTTTAGTGTATCAGCTTAAAATTATTTCAGTTTTTTGCTAAGGCAACATTCCTAATTCTAATTTAGTTTAAGTTTTATATATATATATATATATATATATATATACTATATATATATGTAATCTAATAGTCTAAATAATCTTTTACCACCACAGAACCTTTTGAGAAACAAAAAGACAGAAATGTTCTATGGAAATGGTTCTTCTATGGCATAGTGAAGCACTTTTCTTCTTTAAGAAGGTAGTCTGGCCTTTTTATAAGTTCTGGTTTGTTGCCTCCTCTTCAGAATTGTTACACTTGTGTTAGTGTTTCTCTCTGCCTGCTATCAGGATAAACTGTGTGTTACAGTCAGGAAATAAAGCAGTGCAGAGTTTCTTTCTGTAAATTCACTGTCATCATCAGAGTTTGCTGTAAGAGTTCATCTAAAGCCCCGGCAGCTCAAGAGACACAATATCATTTAATCACTTGGTTTGACATCATCTTTGTGCCTGTGGAAAAAAGAAAAAAAGCATTAATTCAGCACTATTTGTGACTGCATGACGAGAAATACAATTTGATTTTAATGGGATATTAATATCTGTCTGTGTCATTCGCATTTCGATCCATTTTTAAAATAACAAGTTTCTCAAAGCTGTTTAACTTGCGGCAGATTAGAGATGCTTTTTATTTACATGTGTTAAGTGATAACATTATTAACATCTGTTTACTGTTGATCGATGCTTTCAACAAAGAAGGGTGAATTCACGCAACCGTGTCACTGTTTGTGTGTGGCATGTCAGTATTGCACAATACAGTTTAACCAGACACCATCAGTTTAACCAGACCATCAGTTTAACCAGACCATCAGTTTAACCAGACACCATCAGTGCTGATGTAGTGCTGTGTGTATTTACATCATTGGTTTAAACTCAAACATGTTTGCCATCTGCGTAAATATATTATAGATATATGAAAAAAATTATAAAATTTATAATTTTAAATAAGAGGGTTGTGTACATATCCTTTATTGATGTCAACAATTATTCATGAAAAATGATGAAAGACTTTTGATGAAAGTATTTTGAAGAACTGATTCTGTGGTACAATGTAGCGATGCTGCACCCCAGCTAACAGAAAACATTCTCTAAATGTTGGTTAAAAGTTCCTTCAGTTATCATGTTATCAGTAAAGTTCTTGCAGATATGTTATTAGAAAGCTTTTTAACGTTATGTTGTATGTAAAATGTTAAGCTGTAAGTGGAATGTTTTAAAAACATAGGATTAAAAAATGTTTGAATCGCATTCTCATAACCAAGCATTAATGCTAGTGCAATGTCTAAAAAAACTGGACGTTGAGCCTTTAATGTTTTTGTTACTTAATGCAAATGTTAGGGAAACGTTCATACAACTCTATATTGTTAGCTGGAACGCTGTCAGATTACAGTAAATGAACTCAATCACGGCTGCATCTTGTGTTTGGCTGTAATTTCTTTGACGTTTGAGGGCTAAAGCAAAGCAGACAGTCTGTGAGAAGAGGCTGTTGGTGACGGCAGTTCGTTTAGTGAGTTTCTCGTTAATTATCTCTTTATATTGAATAGTGTGTTTGCATTAGCAGATTTCTTAACTGAGGAAAAGATCACGGGGGGCATGAAGTTCTTTCTAAGCTTTGACTCTGTATCCGTCGGGGTCTCATTTTTTGCTGTCTCCCTAGATTCTTAAAATTAAAACCTGCTTTTGTTCCCAGAGCTATTTTGAGGCTACCAAACAGGGCCGAGCGACACCCGGCGTCCATCATCCCTCCTGCGGGACCCGCGGGCTCCTAACGAGAGCGCCCACCTTCCCTGACCCTGCGCTGTAAAATTACAATTTCAGGTGTAAAGCTGATATTTTTCCTGCATTTCTTTCAGCTTCTCTCCCTTGATCCTTCACCCCCTCCTCTCAGAGCCTGAGGGTGCTTCAAACTGCTCCTCATCTTTCTCTCTCTCTCTCTCTCTCTCTCTCCTGTTTCCTCCAGCAGTGGTGGCACAAAAAATGTATAAAGAATCCAACACGGCCTCGTCTTTAATTTCATTCAAGGCCTCCCCTCATACCCTCATACCCACACAACCACCTGCCACATCAGTGCAGAGTCACCGAGCAGCTCCCGCAGCCATTACTGCTGCTCACAAGTTGATTTTCATCTCTGAATGCTCTTCGGTGCCTCTGAACGCTTTCCTCGCTAGTTTGCTGCTCCCTCCTTTCACGACTCCCGCGGAGGGGCTGCAGTGCTCCCGGGCTGGCAGAAAGCACCTCTCCATGTGAAACCGGGCGGCGATGGGTCACAGACTCTCTGCCAAAAGCGGGCCGGCTACACAGGTATGCTTTCTCCATCAAAGCATGTAATTCTACATAGAGGAAACCGCTTTGAGGAAAAAGAGTCTCTGGCCCACGGACAGCGGCTCTCACCCCCATCTGGCCCTTAATAAGCTGTCACAGAAAACCCTCTGAGGAAGCTCAGGTCTCAGCATCTGTTTGCTGGCTGCTGTCTGGCTGCAGGCACGACCCCTGTGTCTCATACTGAGGCGGGCATAATGCAATTTCCCATGATCCTTTGGGAGGCGAGTCCGATTCGCTTCCTGTGAAACTGGTGCTGCTGCTGTTGTTGTTTTGCTGAAATGCTCGTAGAAATCGTTCCCTGAGGATGCGTGACTCGGTTTACAGCTTGACCAGTCACCCAACCTTCAATCTCATCATGCGGGTCTAAACTTTATTACAGAAAAATTCAGTTTTTATGCTAGCAAAATGTCTTTAGCGTGTGAAGATAGCAGAACGGTTTTCATTTTCTTTTAGTGCAATATTTATAATTAATAAAATACTAAAATATAATTTGAGGCGCTTCTTGGTTTCATAAGAATTTTGACAATTGTGCATTTGTGTTTTGTTTTAGTAGGAATTTGTGCTGATTGTGTTTGTTAAGAACGCTTTAAGAATTCTAACAATTATGACTTTGTATTCGCATAAATATCTGCTATGAGAATTTGTTAGAATGTTGACAGTGTGTGAATGTGTTTGGATGTGTTTTTTTAACATTGTCTGCTTTGAAATTTTGAGTCATTTAATTTGTCTTTTTTACATTTTTTTGTGATGTCACTTGTTTTTATAGCTTTTTTTTATTTTGAGTTTTCAGACAGTTTTCTGTAGCTCACACATTACCGCTCAGCTCGGGTTAAACAGGTTGAGCCTTTACACTCTAGTCTTGTTTATACGCCGTTTAAGTCCTCAATAAATCAGAACAAATAGCCCTGAATGGCTCTCGCTTCTCGGTCGAGTGCATAAATTCAATATCGTTTTTTATAAAAACATGTAAGATTGACTTTATCATCTCAAAGAGCGTAACCTTTTACGTGTCCTCTCTTTAAAACGCTTTCGAATACATTTAGAAAACTTTTAGCCGTGAATATAACCCCACAGCGTATCTCAGGTAAAATTTGCACCCAAGGACGTGAGATTCTGCCGTCTGGATGTTTTTTTCTGATCTTCGTTTTTGTGCTCCGCTGAATCGCTCAGCATGCCTTAGAAACGAAAAGGAAACAGTCAAGGGGAGAGATGTGTTTTCATTGGGCTTCCATATTCTTACAGATCAATTCTGGCTAATGGTTTTAAAAATCAAATCCTAACCTTTTCCAGTGCAGGAAGTGACCTTAGAACTGCGCTCTGCACATACAGCCCGTGTAAGTCAGACTTCCTTATAGAGACGAGCAGATCCATCGCTCGGGGAATGAATGCCAGCAGTTATTGGATATGTCACAACAGAGACCTGTTTCCTGTGAAAGAAAAGAGGCAAGAGATGAGAGAGAGAGAGTATTGAATGAGAGCGTTGGGTTTACAGTCCTTTAAAGTGTTCTGACTGATCTGACATCAGGCGTCACTGCTGAAATTAAGCCATTTGTGTTTTATCATAAACATGTTTTAATCTGGTTGGTGTTTGTCTGAGGTCTGAGGGAAACGGCCGTGGTGCATCTGTTACTAAACTGCAGGAATAGAAAGACACTGATGAAAAAACAAAATGAAGCTGCGTGGCATTTTCTGTGATATTGTGTAGAAGTCTGAGGAAAAGGATGTTTTTTGCTGTTGTGTTACCTGTGTGTCCATTAACAAAACATTGACAAGACATTCAGTTCACAAACACTCCGTGCTAGTATCCTGTTATTTTGGGAAATGTAACTTGTTTTGTATTACCTTTATAAATACTGGTTTGTCTATATTTCATCTAGATAAGTCAAGGTACGATACCATTGCTTTTTTGTAAGGCATTGATATAAATTATGTTCAGATATAGAGTATTTTTCTAAAATCATACATCTTTCTATGTTTTTTTAAGCTTTAGAAATAGATTTTGATTCCCGCGTTGTCAGTTTTTTGGACCCACTGTATGTTATTGACTGCTGAGGAGAAATTAAACCTTACAGATGTTTTTAAAAAAAAAAAAGGCAATAATATTTCAGCAGTTCAGTGAATCGTCATGTCCACACATTACTCTGACTGTTAAGTGTTTTGTGATTGTGAAGCTTTGCTCTCTCTCTCTCTCTCTCTCTCTCTCTCTCTCTCTCTCTTTCACTAAACAGCGCAGACTGACAGGGCAGCTTAATAAAGCATGAATCCTTATGGAACAGCAGTTCACACTGTTATGATACCTCACTCACTCACTCTCTCTCTCTTTTACACAAACACAATTGAGTGCAGTCTCCCATCTCAATCTGTCATTCTCTTGTTCTCACACACACAGGTTTGTTTTATCAGATCAGTAAGGACATCTCATAGACTTCCATTGTTTTCATATCAGGCTGATAATATTCTCTATTCCCCAATCAAACCCTCCCACATCTGTTAATATCGTTTACAGTAAAACATGATTCTGAGACTTTCTCAATAATGAGACCACCTAAAATGCCCTCACAAGTTAGTCAATATATTTGTGAGAGCATTTTTGGAAACTTGACCCTCATGAGTATAGCCAAACCTACACACACACCAGACTCTTTAAGACTGACAAAATTTTGTGTGTTTGTCACTTTTGTTGTTTTTTACTTTTGCTTGTTTCTCCTCTGACCCGTTTTGAGCAGGATCCAGAGCTGGTTCGAAACATCTGCCGTTGGGTTGGACAGGCTGTCCGGGTCCCTTTCTTTGCCAAACTCACCCCTAACGTGACCAACATCGCAGACATTGCCAGAGCAGCACAGAAAGGTGTCTGAATATTTCTTGATCCTTTCACTCCTGCTAATAATGTTTAATAGGGTTGGTTCTGTAAAAGTTCTCTCAAAGTTATAAAAAAACATTTGCAGTAATGTTAGAAGAACATTTAACGTTATATATCAAAACATTATTTAGTAGTTAGTGGAATGTTTTAAAAATGTTACAGAATTAAAAACAATATAAACAAGCAATAGCTTTAATACAACGGCACCTGATAGAACTAGTATTTTTGTTAATTAATGAAAACATCAGGGAAACGTTCTTACAACCATTCTTATCCAGTCTCAGTACAAAATAGATACTTACCTAAACTGATGCGTTAAACATTCTGAACATCCCTTTACAATTTTTAGTTTTAAAACAGTTCATAATAAACTAAACTACTCATACAGAAATAGTGGCCGGCCTGCAGGTTTTGGCATCCAGATTTTTCAGGAATCTGGCGTCCCTCCTCTTCCACGTGCCTAATGTCTCATCCCTGTTGGCTCAGGTGGAGCAGATGGTGTCACAGCCACCAACACGGTTTCGGGGCTGATGGGACTGAAGGCAGACGGCTCTCCCTGGCCTGGCATCGGTCACGGAAGACGTACCACATATGGTGGAGTGTCTGGTGAGTGTCACCCAACTCACTGCATCCGTTTCTTTCTCCTCTGAGGTTTAACAGTTGTGCGGTACACACAGTCTGTTTGTAACTCTAGTGTTTTTCTTTAAGGTGTGTGGGTTTGCATATAAATGCACGTGTGTGTTTGTCGTGTGTGTGTGCGCTGGTCAGAAGCTTTAATAAAACGGGCAGATTGAATGCAGGTTGGAGGAGAACTAAAATCCTACAAAAGCTTTTCTGCAGGGATTTTGTCGGTAGATAAAATAGTTTTGCATCCTGTAATATGAAATATGGACGTCGTGTCGGCATGCGTTTGGTTTTTGAGACTCATTTTCTTTAGCATGAGGTGACCATGAGTGTATTTGCTCTTTCAAATGGTGGATTTTATTATCTGCACCAAGTGCTTTAACATTCTTCAGTCTTTTTTTTTTGGCAGTAAATTCCAAAAATGTGTATTTCCGAAACGCATCACCGGTTCCGAGAGGGAATGATTTGAAAAACACGTTGGGGACGCTGAACAAATAAATTTGGCTTTATTTTTGCCCTGGAGGAGGAAATGTCTCGCGCTTCGTTATCAAAGAGAGATCTTCAGAATTTAAAAAGTTTTGCTAAATCCCAATTTGCATGCTGTCTTTCTGATGCAAGTGGCTGTGTCCCAAATCAGGATGCTCTCATGACATACTTTGAGTTGTTTGAGTTTGTAGTGTTTTTTACAGTTGAAGTGGATTGTATCATATAAAATATTCACAGCAGCTTTTTAAACGTATGACCTTAAAATCAACTTTCACTATTTATAAAGTATATATACAGTGTTTCATACAGTACGCTAAGTTTGCTAAGGCTAGTTTCATGATTAGTATTGCCTATACTTACGGGTAAGCCCTAATGCTAATTATTAAATGTTTGAATTGCGTTTGGCCTCATGACAGTCTCATTATTATGGTAAACAATTTCTATGAATAACCAATATCTGATTACAGTATTACAGACTTGGATTTAAGCTCTGACTGATGAGCAGCCACCTAGCAACACCCTGGCAACAACCCTTAGTACCCTAGCAACAGTAACTCAATGTGATCAATTATTACAGATATCACCGCGGCCTGATGTCACACACACACACACACGTTCTTCAGGGATGTTCTGCATCCGGTGTGTGTTCTCTTCCTCAATAATGTATGTGAATACTTGTGTTCTCTGGGTTTCAGTTGTGTATTGTTGTGTGATAGTGCTGTACTCTTGCATAGTTAATGTCATTTATGAGGCTCTCTTTCAGTGTGTGTGTGTGTGTGTCTGTCCAGGAGTGGACAGAGTCTCTCTTATCTATTGGCCTCTCCATCCACATCTCTCCCTCTCAAACTCTCTCTCACCCCTTTCTCTGTCTCTCTGTGTCTCTCTCAGAGCGAAAGGTAGGTAGAGCGCTTGGGAGCCAAAAGCTGGCCGGGGTGCAGCATTAAAAATTAATGGGGAAACTATTGCAGCAGCATTTTACAGTATGTAAGCAAAACTACTCAATGTCATCTTTTTCACATTTGAGCTGTGGCACTGTGACATCCCTCAGGAGTGGAGGCGGGGTCTCGCCGGCCCCACCCACCCAGCATCCATCACTCTGTCTCGCCCGCAGGCGAACGAGGTGCCAGAGCTCGCGGGTCCGACAGCCTAGAAACAAACACACCTGTGATGTGTTTGAGCCGCGCTTCAGCCGCAGTGCTTCATTCTGAAGGCTTGTCATGGAGAACACAATTTTTCTTGCTCTTTTGAAATAAATGAGGTTGATGTACTGTGTAAATACTCCTCTGTTTACCATCCAGTCCAGAATGTTTTTGCAGAAATGGATGGTCACAACCATGAGCATGTTAACATACGACACAGGTTTGCACTCTCAACATCTGTTCAGCTGATGAACTCTGACCTGCGTGAACTCTGCCGGTACCCTGAGGTTAGCCAATCATAACACGGGTCATTAATGTGTAGAACTCTTAAAGGTACAGTAGCACAAATGTTTTAAATGTTCTGTTTCCAAACTTCGTAGCGTGACGGTATCAGAAAGATTAGATCTGATAGAGCGAGAAGTTTTACGCTCTGTCAGGAATTCTGACTTTGTCACTGGTAAATCCGGTTAGTTGGTCATTTGTGTGCATGTAACTCAAAATTACAATATCACAGACTCCACTTTAAGACTTGACATTACAAGTGGACTGCAGGAAAGAGAATAACAGCTGGATAAGAGAACAATATTTCACTAAATTTCCAGGTGATGAAACAATGACCAGTTCTCTGCATGAGGGTTGTGAGACGGTCTCCTCGTGTCTGAGTGAATGTTTGTGTTGATGTAAGAAAAAGATCGTGTGTGGAGTTATTTTCGTACCTGCAGCACAGAGAGAGTAGAGCGTGAGATCAGATTAAAGACAGAGATAAACTGAGCTGAATAACTGCCTCTTATCTCTCTGATTGTAGTTATTCAGCCCATTTATGTAAACACACTGTCCTCAGAGGAAGAGCCACACACACACACACACACACATCTTAAATACACAGTGTGTGTTTCTCTAGCTCAGCTTGTAGAACATGCTACTAACAATGACAAGGTTGAGGGTTCAAGTCACGGAGAGCATACAGATAGATTGTAAGTGGCTGTGGTATGTCCACTTTTAGTAAACGTGTGTGTGTGTGTGTTTGCTTTACAACCAATCACATTAACGGGTAAGTTTTGGTTTAGGCTACAGTACAATCATTATCACTGTAGGAAAACCATTGTCCACAATGTCCACTAATGTAGCATTTGTGTGTGTGTGTGTGTGTGTTCTATTGATCATACACTGTACCTGAGAGACAGTCTTTTCCCTCACAAACATCTTGCCACACTTGTCTCAAACACACACACGCTCAGCGAGAACACACAAACACACACCCTCACATTAACATGTAGCAGTTCTCTGACAGAACACACTTGTGCGACCGTCGATTGCTTCTCTGAAGAGCGTCACTGTATGAATAGACATTGAAAATTCATCTCAAGCGCAGATGCTTCATTTTTTTGTCTGCGTGAATAGATGGCAAAGACAAATGATGCTTCAGAAAAACAAACACTCCACTGAAAACTGAACAAACTAAGAGAACGCTTGAAATATTCATCCAAACTATTTCATCTCTCCCTACATTTCAGTTTTAATGCGAGTCTCAGAATGTTTTTAAAATATAGCAGTATATTATAGTATATTTTAAGTTATTTAATATAGTATATTTTAAGTTATATATTTTAAGTTATCCTTGTTTAGTATATTGTTGTGTAATAGCGTGTACAGTTTGTTGTTAGAATATTAAATTGGTGTTCCTGTGGCTCAATTGGTAGAGCATTGCGCTAGCAACGTAAAGGTCATAGGTTCAAATCCCACACATATGATGATATGAAACACATATGATGATATGAAACACACATGATGATATGTATATCTTGAGTGCTGGACTGCACATTTTTAAAATGCTTTTGGTTGTTTAGGAATCACTGATGTATAGATGAAACATCTGTGGAAGTGAAACAGAAACATCATGATAAATGTTTTGAGCAGATTTACACCACATTGTTATCATGAGAGGTGTCCATTTATCATCTTGATATATCATATTATTTAGCGGGAAAATAGCTTTGGCTTAAAAATGATGTCATGAACAATTTCAGCTGATTTTTCCATTGATTTTCTCTTTGCAGTAATTTGATATGAGCTTTATCTGAGTTCTGAAGCACCTCAAACACACACACACACACACACACACACACACACACACACTGAAGATGTTAGCCACTGTTTATGCTAGTGCTAGTATAGTGAAGAGATCTTGTGACCCAACACGACTCAGTCAGTGCTGATGAATTTTAAAGTGTGTGTGAACAGGAAGTTCCAACCAGCTTCACTTTAGTGTTCAGTGTGAACGTAATTCAAAGCGAAACAGAGAAACTGGGGGCGTGGCTTGTTTTTTCCACTGGCAATTGATGTGATGTGTGTGTTGACCTTCTGATTGTCTATTAGCACAGTGTCTTGGAGTGAGCTGGACTCGGGCCTTCTTAAGAGTTTTAGGATGTGGCTTGTGTGGTCCTGCTGGTCTGTCTGTCTACCACTTTCAGGAGTAGAAAGAGTTTTCCCAGGAGAATCTTTCCTGTGTCTGTTATGTCTCTCTTTCTTTTCGTCTTTATAATTTTGTTTATCGATGATGTTTTGTCCCATCATCCCATCTCTTCTCTGACTTCACAGAAGTATCCCTCAGAGAGCACATCTGTGAACCGGTTTATCACCCCCAGAGCTTCAATCTCTCCTCATCTGGTCCCAACATACCCATGATGCCTCACTCCATGACTCTGTGACTCTGTACTGCACGCTAGTTGTCAGGGATTGTCATGTTGAAGGCCAGGGAAACGTGATCTTTCTGTAATGACAGTATGAGAATTGCACTGTCTGCTGACATGTTGAAGCGCTGCGGCCCTCTGCTCTGCGTTCAACTACATCACAGTCAAACGAAACTCTCTGTTTTCCTTTTCTACTTAAACAACCCTTAGAGAGTTTTGTCACAGATGCAGAAGTTGTATAAAGAGAGGAAACAGCTCCTGAGTCTGTGGTTCTCACACAGGTCATAAATGCATCGTCTTTGTCAGGAGCTCATGGGAAATATGTAGCTTTTGTTTATTTGTTTTGTTTACTTTTCTTTTGGTTTTATTTGCATTAAATTCTCCTATAGCTAGATCAGCGTCTCACCACATCACTGTACAAAGAGTGTTTTCACGTCGTAGCAGTTCACAAACGTATAGTCTGTTGCGTTTCAACGTTAATGTTAATGAAAACGACAACCAAATATTGACTCAATTTAATGTATTTTTTCGTAACAAAAACTACTAAAAACACGGCATAAAAATGAGCTCAGCGAGTGGAGGATGCAGGAAGCTGTGGGCTGTTTAATTTGTGGCGTGCCGTGTTGGACAGATCACGCTACAGTAGCTCTGCATAATTAAATTTGCCCGGCTGAAGACGGATTTCTCACCGCTGTCAAGGTTTCAGTTTTATGTTAAATATTCTCTAAAGGACGGACCCCTAAATCTTAGGGGCGGGGGGGAGCAGCGGGCTGTGAAGGGAACCATAGGCTAACTGCTAATGATAAGAACACACAGCAGATGAGGCGGCCGTACGTCCTCCATGAATTAGACTGTCAATCATTTCAGTGACCGTCGGCCAGAAGAGACAAAACAACGAATGATGAATGAAACAAGACGAGCTCAACATCAGCGTGACAGTATTCAGTGAATAAACTGATGTTTTTAGATTAATAGACTCATTCATGTATTATGTAGATTGATTCATATACTGTAGAAATGTTTAAAGGAATATATAGGGAAACGTATATAGCAAAACATATATAGTGAAACATATAGCGAAACATATATAGCGAATTTAAGAACAACATAGCAAATATTATCTGATTCTGAAATTCAGTTAAATTAAAGACTGCGTGGATGCAAATCATTCATAATAAATGCTGCAATAATAAATAAAAAATAGTATATTTTGGTTTCATAGTGATTTTAAAATACAGACATTTTCCCAGTGGTCTCAGTCTTTCCCGGTTCATGAATGTGTCTCTAATGCGTGTGTTTTGCACTGATTAGGTGCCATAAGTGTGTGTTGTTTTCACTGCTGTAGTAAATGATCTGCAAGTGTGTGTCTGTGAGCCTTAATTTGTTTGTGGGCTTGTGTAGCTCATTTCATTCAATGCTTTGTCCTGATTTGCATTATAATTGGATTAGTATTAAATAGGTGGGAATTTTGAGCAGGTTACAGTACACAGCAGTGCAAGTCTAAAAGTAATGAGTGCTTTAAGCTTTAATTAGTGTTCATCATCCACCCTCATACCTTTCTTTGTGTCCTGCTATTTGTAATTATAAATATCTGCTTTTAATTAGAGGCACCTGTGTTATTATAATAAAAAATAGCACTAATTTGACATTTGGTTTTTCGTAATCATCATTGTTTACTGTTAATAAATGCGAGATGTTTTTGTTAAAGTTGTTGCATGCGGTTGCGCGGTTGTCTTTGTCGCTCTGCAAACATGCAACTTTGCATTTTTTCACGTTGGGTTTAGATCTGAGCGCAAATGTTGTAAAAAAAATAAATAATGTAAAAAGTGTTTCACATCACACATAATTATGTTTGCGTTTGGTAACTATGGTTACAGGTGGATCAGAACGTGGATTGACCTCAATGATTTATTTATAAAATAGTAATTGAGTCGTTTATGTGAGCTGTTGTGTTTACAGAACAACCAAAAGTCACATCCGTTAATAAATGAATCGTTTGTCAGTAGATGTATTTTTATTTTCGTGCAGACTGCTGTTGGTTTTCAGAGAAGTGTCAGCGATCGTCTCAGAGGGTCGAGCTTTGCGACCGTCGCATTTTTAGCAGATTCCGGCGTGTTACTTTGTTTAATCAGATAATTGTGTAAATGTAATGCCGTCATTTCATCACAGAGAAAAGGTGAACTGATGACATTCTCAAATGTCAGAGTTATCTTGTCTTTCATTACATCACATTTAAATAAGGACACGTGCATTCGCTGCGCTATTGTTGCCTGAAATCGGATATTCATAGAAATTGCTTATAATAATGTGAGGGTCAGAAGCGACAGCTGATAGGCCAGTGAGAGCGTGTGGCCATTTCTAAACAAGTAAATTACGAAGGTAAAATGGCTTTAAGTGCGTTGATTCAGAGAATACGACGCATCACTTGTGTGCAGCTTATGTTCTTATGTTTTAAATGAACAGCGCATGTATATTTTGCTTCATTTACCGTTCTGAGGTGTGTGTGTGTGTGTGTTCATAATCAATTCCACAGGTCTCTCTGTATGTCTGTAATTGCCTCTCCTTGTACATTATTTTTCCACTTTTCGTTCCACTGCCCTTCTTGTTTGATGATGCCAAATTCCAGGCTTCAATGTCCTGCCTGATTCTTTCCTATATCCGTCTGTGTCTGGAATTATTGATGGGAAAAGCAGGTTTGACGTGCTGTGGTTTGGTAAGCACCTCACCCAGGCTGATTAGGCCATGAGGAACACGAGACGCTTTCTTCCTCCTCTTCCCATCCTGAAAACACGACTCCTCTTGTGACCCTTACAGAAGTTTCTGGAAAACTAACCATGGCAACAGTGTCACTTCATCACACAGAAACATATGTGTGTTATATGAGGGTCGTGTCTGGCAGTATGAAGGTGTTCTTATCTACTTTTAAAGATGCTCTTTAAAATGGAAGGTTTACTTAACCATATTTTGGGAAACAAATTAGAGCAAAACCTTTTGGGGACGTCCTCGTTTATATAAACACTATAAAAATGTAGTAGATGTAAAATTGCTTGTTTTCTGTTAGGGTTAGTGTGGGATGGGGGGTAGTTAGGATAATGTTTCTGTGTTTATAACTATCTGTGTAGAAAAACAGTGTGT
>JAZGTK010008188.1:0-18549 GCA_036877625.1 Ambastaia sidthimunki
ATAAAAAATTCAGGCAATATGGGACAGAGCTGTATGTGTATTATAAACTGTCACTAAATTTACGAACTGTCTTTTGCAGAGAAAGGAATAAAACTCTAGGCACTTGTTAAAGGACACTGATCATAACGTTGTCTAATTTTAAAAAGGTATCTTGAGAATTATAATATCAGAGGAATTATAATAGTAATCGAATGTATATTTGTTGTTTTTACTTATAGTATGGGGAGTGCCATATGCTTAAATTTGCAATGTCAGAAAAGGTTTCATGAATGTTTTTTGTATGTTCAGACAGAGCTCACGAATCAAAGTGTTCCTTTAATAAGAATTTATTTTTTTATTATGAATAAAATTTCTGTATGGCAATACAGATCCAGGATGCTCAGAAACTCTGTTTCTTGAATTGCATGGAAAATAGCGTTAAATTCCCACATTTGACACAGAGTGGCATCGTGGTGTTAAAATTGCTGGTTTGCTGACCTGTTGCTTTCTCCTCTCATAACTGTACAGCATGCATGTGTACTCTATATTTTTCCATATAATAACTGTGTTTATGATAGGCCTGTGCTGTTGGGTTTCCTGCAATGTGTGAATTATTTATTTCTGAGGTGTTGCTGGATTTAAGACGTAAACACGTCAAGAAAAAGAGAGAGGAGTGTTAAATTTGAGTCATTTGTGATTTTTTTTAACAGGTTCTCTGTAGGCGCGCGAGGTACGTTTATGTTCGTCTTAAATAGACTTCCGGTGCCCCAAACACAGACAACCAAACGTCAACTATGTAAAAACGTTTTTACAACATTGGCGTATTTTGTAATGTGTAAATCTATAAGGTAAAAATTCTGACAGTATTTATGTTGTCGCTATGTTTTTTCGTAATGCTTTGTTATTAAACTGAAGCATCGGATCTGTTTTGGTTGTTTTTCGCGTTGTTTAATTTATTAGATCGGTCACAGAATTAAACGATCATTAGAAAGAAACTATAAGACGTTTTTTATACGTCAAAAAATGCATTGATTTTTTTAAAGCTGGTATGATAGAAGTCAATTGATTTCACCTGTGTGTAACGTGAGCATTTAAATGTAATTTATAGACAGCGTATTTAAAACGATATTTTATTGCATGCAGATAAAGACTTTGTGACTGAAATATAAGGCAGTCTGAACATGACGATAAAAAGCAGGAAAATAAGCATTTCACACGTTTAATCAGAAAAACAGACAGTACAACAGTCAATAACCACGTGTTTACAATGCAAAGATTTATCAAGTACAGATTAACTGACTGCTGGTCCAAATGTCACAGATGTTTGTTAGTTGCTGTAGTAAAACCTATGAGAAATGTTGTAATACAGAGACACTTTATACAACATTTACATCTTTTGTAAAGACTTCTGTAATGATTTCATGTCTCTTTAAATACATCTTGCTTACAGTACTGTTCCTGATTAAATCTTATTGATATAAACTTGTTTTCATTACTGTGAATTCTATTGAAAACATGGCCTGGTAACAATAACCAGAAAAAACTTTACATTTGTTCTGCATAAACAAACAAATATTACACAGTTACAATGTTGCCACAAAAAGACATATAATGTAAGTGCATTTTTGTCACTTTTTTTACAATTTTTTTAACTTGCCGTAATTGACAGCAGGCCAAATATACTGTCTTTAAATCTTATATTTAACTTGGGACAGAGTTTCTCATTTCTAGTTTAACAGCACTATTGAGTTTTGGGGTAGACTGCAATAAAAGTCCATAAACTGAGGGCAGTAATACACTGTTGTCTCCTGTTGTACACAGTCTCTTATCACACTGATAGCGAATATTTCTTTGACCTAACAATTCACCTCATACATCTCTGCACTGTCTTTGAGCCTCTGTTTGGCACAGGTTGGACACTGTACGTTTTTGAACCCAAACAGCAAAGCTGCCCCTCCCACCACCTGTACCAAAGCACCCACCCACCCAAAGTAGAGCGACCCGGCTGGGTGTAGCGTTAGTCGGGGTGGCTTATGTATGTTGAGTCCCTGGGTCTCTGATATGGTTGAATCCACCTCTATCCCCAGCTTTGAGAGATGGCTTGTGTACACCCCTAAAGCAGCCAGACTGAGCACACCCGCTAGCGCCACCAACAGGCCACCAGCTCCCGCTATACTCCTGAGAGGGATGTCAGTCCAGCATCGAACGCCCACACTAGCGAGTACAATCCCTGCACCGCACAAGAAGAGGGATGACAGCACCATCCCCTGAACCAATCGGAGACGAGCATCCCGTTGGTAGGAGCCCGACACCGGCCAGCATTCTTTGAGCTCAGAGTGCACCACCTGCAGGCAGCTTTCCCACAATCCATCTGAACGGAGTAGGAGGAGCTCCGTGGCTCCACCACGCCCTGCCGCGCCCAGCCGCGCCTGCCCCTCCCTCCACTGAGGAGTGATCGCTGCGGTGAACACCAGCACAAGACCCAAGGGAGCGAAGACCACCCCCATCAGCATGGACACGGGAGTGTGCATCGTGTGGAAGTTTGTTTAAGCTTTGCTTGATGTGAAGCTGAGAGGAGAGTCGCAAGATGTCGTCGACCCTCTTTTAGGACGACGCTGAACGCGGAGCCGAGCCAAACAGCTGTCACCACCACCAATGACCTAGTGAAGAGAACGAGATTTAGATAAGATTTAAATCATTCTACTCACACCAGGAGGAAAGACTCTAGAATATTCTTCCATACAAATCATAGCCCAGACGTAAAATCCACTCTAATACCCATTGGTGGAAACTGATTTATGTTCTCTGTCTGGTGCTACTTGAGCAGTTTGTTAGATCTGACGGGAGAGCGAGAGAGTGTGTGGGTATATATATGTCTTGTTAGCTGATGACTCTCCTTTGAGCTCTAAGAAACATCGTCACTCTTGGCAACCAGCACAGCAGAGGCGAATGGCCGTCTGTTGCTAAGAGACAGTAACCTGGATGATCCCATTGTTGCATCTTTTGTGGTACATTTGGAATGGTTCTAATTCTATCAGCCGTAAGTGCGTACGCATGAATACATTTGCAACCACATTATATGTTTTTGTAGCCGTTCATGATGTTTGCTTTTAAGGTCTGTCTTGTTCTGACGTCGGCAGCGTGTTTGTGGGAGTGTATGTTTGCCACTGTATGTCTGTGTTGTCGCAGAAATGGAAATTGTTGCTGGATAGATTTTGAATTAGTCTGAAGGGCATGTATAAACAGGAAGCCAGACGTCTGGGGGACAAATCGAGCTGATGTCTGCTTCATAGACGCACACACACATACACACACACACACAGAGAGAAAACAAAAAACAGAGGATGATGTGCTACAATAAAAATCAATTATTTTTAATGCACATACAATTCATATGCGCCACAAATACACCACAGTGATCTGCAGAGTATCTGCAGCAACTAACTAGTTGTTAACTAAGATTACCTTCTAAACTAATCTGCAAAAGGCGTGTGAGTTCACACTGCCACACACTGCTTGTCATGAGATTACAAAACGTTGGTCAATCGTTGTATTATTAAAGTAAATTTGTCTATCGCCACGTCATTTTCCAACCTTTTTCCTGTTTCAGTCACTTTGGTTGCATGGCAACCCAAAAAACAAACATTAAAAGGCACACACAGTAATAAAAACACATGCCACACCAACATAATGCGGCTCCTCAAATTCCTTCCTTCAGTTATAAATGCAAGTGAAAGCACCTGACACCTGTTTTCACACTGCATTAGCTGTGAAACATCCGGAAGTTTTGGTTTTTCCCACTGATTGGTAAACAGATAAAGAACTCATACATCTCTGCTGGCTGAAAGTATCGTCTCAGACCAGCATGAATTTCCAGCTGATTAATGCTGGGTTCGTTTTTAAACTAATGGACTGGTAATGGCTAACTGGTGAAGCTAGGAGACCAGCTTCATTTTTTGGGTGATCAAAAATCAGGGTGGTTAAGCAAGTTAACCAGCAGACGAGGTTAACACAACATATGATGCTGACCAGCATTGAGATGGATCAACAGGGTGCGTCTCTGCAAACTACCCACAGACAGAACATGTTCACAAAAGCAGAGATGGATATGAAGACATGAAAAGAAAGAGAACAGAAAGCCAAGTGCATTGACCTGCTCTGCTGACCCTGTTTTGTGCTTGCCCTGGTGCTTATAGTCATTCTCCATCATTAGCTCACGTCACACACAAGAGAGCTGTCATCCACTCACCTCTCTACAGAAGATTTTCTCTCCTCTATCCACAGAACAAGAACGAGAGTCAGACAGCGGAGAGATTATACAGTTGTTCTCTTTGTTAATTGTGATGGATCCCTCGTCCTCTCTCTCCACGACTCGCTCTCTCTTTCCGATTCTCCTTAGCCTTGTGTATGTGCCTTTCCATACACCCCCGTCCTCCTTTTAAATAAACAGGCACACACACACACACACACAGCACAGAACAAACAGCAAACTGGACGTGTGCTGACTACAATATGCAGTTTGCTAGCTCAAGGCAACAAGAGGATCAGAACAGAGACACTGAAAGATAGAGATGGAGGGAGAGAGATGAATTTAAAGGGACAGATTCTTATTGCATGCATTAGTCAGGGCCATCTAGATACATACATTTACTAATCTATCTAAATATGGACATTCTATAGGCTTCTATTGTATTTATACACAGCTAGTTATAAACAATATAACCCAACCCTATAACCCACACTCTAACCCTAACAAAAAACCGTCTGCGTTTTAACAATAAAAAAACTTATTTACTATAATTTTATTGTAGCATATTTACAAATAAGGACAGCCCATAAAGGAGGTTTGCTCAGATTTGTCAAGTTTTGCTGACTTTTGGGTACAAATTTGTCCACAATTTATGGCTAAGTTAACTCCCCTTCACACACACAACACACACACATACACATGCATATATTAAACTCAAAGGCGGGTGTCAGTCTTAGATTACGTACATGATATTCACACTACTGACTCACACGAAAAAACACAAAGCTGATTTGTGCTTTTTGCATCTTTAATGTTCCTCAGTCCTTATTATAGAATCTAAAATAAAGAGACTGGTCATGGTTCATACGTCAACATTTTTGGGACCTGAACCTGCAACCTTTTGGTTACCAACCTAGATCCTGAACCATTAGCCTGCACCATTCCTATCTCTTTGATAGTACCCCAATGTCCTGTTGACTTTGAAAGGTTTCCAGCAGTTTGGCTAACTACAATCACATACCCTCTTTCCAAAGCCTTGCCCTCTATATACATGTTATCAGACCTGATGTCTTTAAATCAACGCTCACAGAGTTTATTCAGTGTTTTTAATTGATTGGCTTTCTAATTGGGCAAAAAACTGGACCGCCCCTTTTTGTTGTTTACAGAGCCTTGGGCACAAAATCAGGTATGATTTGTTGGGACACATGTTTCATCTGTAGGAACACACACACAAACACTTACACCTACACCACATTTAACCAATGCATTCATTCTAATCAACTTATCGTATAGCGTTTTTCTTCACACAGTGGGAAATCACTCATGCAGTATGTTTTAAATTTTTTATTTTATTTGCCTTATAAAAGCGGGGGCAGTAAAAAAGGAGAACACAGCTTTAGTATATCAATAATGTACGACAGCAATACAAAGCAGTTGAAATGTACATGTTTCGTAAGAAATATTCACAACTGAAAAGTCACCATTAATTAATCTGATGTTTGGGCAAATTCGATATTGCAGTAGTTCGTCTGAACTTTACTAATCTAAATGTCGAAGAGAGGAGGGGTCGGTTGTCCCAGCAACCGGTATAGCCACACAGATTCGAAATGTGTGGAGCCAGTTTCTATATCTGGCTGTTGAAGTCTAGGTGAGCGAAACACTGACAGATATGCAGCCTTTTAAGGGTGGAAATGTGGGACTTATGAGTCTGAAACGCTCTCGGGTGTGTGGAGCATTTCAGATGTGAAACGAACAGGCTGAAAGTTACAGCACCCTGACTGGAAGTGTATTGATGTAACATGCGGCAAGATTAAAAAAACATGCAAACCACCGTCGGAGCATAAAGCGATACAACCGCCTCACATCCTGTTCAGAAATGATGAGCTTATCGTAAGCAGCAAAGAGGCAGCATAAAAAAGGCAAGTTTATCGCTGAATTATTAACAAATAGCTATAAAACTGAGTCAACACACAACATTATGATATTTATGTCTATTTACAATTAATATTTACAGACAATTAACCTTGTAATTCATAATTGCTCATGTTATAAAATAATTGTTGATAAAATATTTTTTTAAAAAAGTATAAACGAGGTAAATGGTATTTACACTGAATATTAAAACTGAAAAAGTTATAACTGGCAGGTTGGGTCTTTTGTTTCCATGGCAACGGCTATGGCACTGCAGAATCTGGCTCTGAGTTGCTTGTGCTTTTTGATCGGAGGGGAAGAGAGAAGCTGCCAGGGGGGTCAGGGGTCGTGTCACTGGTTGATGTCATTTATAACTCCATGATGTCATTTATGACATCCATGATGTCATTTATAACTCCATAAGCGTGACCTGGAAGTGGTTGACCATGACTTCAGAAATCTCAATGAGGAAGGCAGAATGGTTGCTGTAATGTTCGATTATGTTGTCATCCATGTTCACAAAGATCCTAAGGATGGAAAGAAAGATAGTCAGAGATCAACAACTCGCGAAATAAATTGCTCACAATTAGCAGTCATAATTAAAACTTTTACTCATGCACGTCTACAAATTAGGTCATCGACGAGACTCTCACTTTCACACAGCGAATAAACGGTGTCTTACCGAGTTCAGAAAGAAACCTTAAGCATTCCTCTACTAAAGCATTCATCATTTCTTCCCTAAGGGCAGACCCTGATTTAGATCCTAAAACAATCTTTACCTAAAACATTTCAAACTTATGACTAACGCAAACAACTGGCACAGTGCTCGACTCCACCAGTCAGATCAGCAGACACGGTATGTGCGTGTCTATGACAGACTAACAGCAGTACTGTGCCAACTCTCCCAGCCCTGAGGGTGGAGGGAGTATGATTGAAGATTGGGGCGAAAGAGAGAGAGAATGTGGCTCGACCCGTCTCTATCCTTCAGCCATATCATCATCTAACGGCCTGAGGAAAGCTGAGCGCCAGTTACACAGCTCCAGGCTAGAATGATTAAGATAATAGAGAACTGGACATGTTTCTTTAAACCTATTTGGGTCAGGTGTGTGAAACAGGTGTGTGAAAAAGCAGATGACCAACAGCACTACAATTATGTGCTTTATTTTAATTGGGATTTATTACGCGGCTGTCTAGAATACTAGATTCTGATTGGTTAATCTAGGCACTCTGCAGCCAATTATTGTTTTTATAATGTCCCTTAGCAACCAATCAGGTATTTTGTATCACTTTGCAGTCTCTTTTTTGTCACATTTTTAAACATAATTTAAACTGATCAATATTAATAAACTTTACAATATACAATATTAATAAAATATTACAATGTGATATCCGATACAGATGGGTTAGCCTGTAAATGCAAATGTCTACACAATGTCATGGTTGACCACCAAGCAAAAAGATGAATTTAACTCTCATAGTCGGGGCTCATTAAATGGCACATAGCGTCTTCTACACAAACAGACGTCTTCCTATCAGGGCCCTCATCTCTGCTGTTCCTCTCTGACCTCCATAAACCGCAAATAACACACAACAATCAGATGACTCAACCCGTGTTGAAATCTTTCTGTCTTCCTCCTTTTGTTTTGTTTTTTTATTCGCCCTGTTTTAAAGGGGAGCAGCAATCATCACATTCCAAACACTACAGATCTCCTGTCAACCCGGTCTGTCGACTTTTCTTCCAGGCAACTTGTGGAGATAGAGTCAGATTATAAGAAAAGGGTTTAACAGTCACTGATCTGTGTGAAAGAGGACATTTCAACATCCCTCTGAGCTCATCACACCTCAGTGTTATTAAAATTCCACAGGAACTTTTGAAGAAGACACTGGAGAAGGTGCTAACCATTTCTAGAGTTAAACTTCTTCTTAGTGCAACAAACACTTACGACCAAAGCTACTGAACATTAAACACTGTTTAATACTGTTATAACCAATACTGTTATGATTCAATCAACACCGATGTCCACAAAAATTATCTCTAAAGCAATTCGCCCAATGCCACAAAGTTTGGTTCTGAGTTTGACTGCAAACTTTATAAATATCTTACCCTCGTTTGCATTTCTTGAAGATTTTCCCAATGGTGTCTTCTTGCATACCGTACTTTTCTGAAATCTGAGAAGGAAAAAGGGACATTAGTCAAGTATTAGGTACAATACTTCTCAAGGTCTGAGGTGAGATCTTCACAGATATGTGTAACGGAAAGAGAGGAGAAAACTCACTGCTTCTCTCAGGCCCTTGAGGGTCGGTGTGTTTAACATGAGGGCATCAAATACTTCCTCCGCTTCTCGCCTGACGTAGAGCAGAACTGGAAAAACAAAAACAAAGAAGATATCATCAAAATAGTCTAGAGACAGCAACTATGAGTCTGTGGTTTATATACATAAGTGTGTCAAACCACAACAAACTGAAGTTACATTTGCTGAATTGTTTGTACCTCTCTGTTGCTCATCTCGACGTGGTTGCTTGCATGGTGGTGAGCTGCTCTGGTCGCCACCATCTGTGTAGCAGTTCATGCGTTTCATTGAGGTCCTGTCGCTCTCCTCCAGGTTAACAGGGGGCACCTGGACGACAACAAACAGATTAAATCAATGTATTAAAAACGTCATAGAAATGTTGCTTCATTTCCTGGCTCTTGCGTGTTTGCATGCTGATGATAACCGTGATATCGACGTTACCATAGTGACATTATCTTTTTAAATGTCAAATCTCCCCCAACCACCCCCAATCCTTGGGGTCTGGTTATATGTAACAATGGCAAGCCAATGGTGTTATGAAATGATGTTGAAATCTAACAGGTGTGAAACACACGCACACTCTGGACTGTGGGAAAAAGGCCTGTCTCGACAGCATCAATTAGACAGTGTAAATACTGATGAAAAGCAACACCAGCAGAATAAAAGTGTGTGTGCGTGTGTTTAAGATCCCACAGGTTAATCCCAGCATCAGTCAGCGAGGTCGTCCCCTCCTCAGGTGAGTTTCGTTTGCCGTCATGTAAACTCAGCAGTGCACCAGTTAGCATGTCTGATCTCATTTTTTTCCAAGCCCACTTTTTTCCCACCGCATTTTTTCCCACACTTTTCCTCTCTCGCTCCTACACTCTCTGCCCTCAGGGTGTTGCTGTACATGACTCAACAGTGCTGCGGTAAACCGCATATCCTGGGATGCAGGGAAGAGCGTGTGTGTGTGTGTGTGTGTGTGAGGACGTACCAGGCCACAGCGCTGCATGGTGCTGAAGTGCATCTCTGGGATAAATAAAACAGGTTGTGTGACGTGGTCATCTAGAGTCTTAAAAAATGTGCAGTCCTTTCCAACAGAACTGGAGACCTGTTTAGAACCTGTGGAGCACAACAACATCTTGGTAATAAATACAAGCATAACACTTTTGTAGTTTTAAAGCATAGTCATATCAGTTCTTCAACATGGCATGATTGTAAACATCCAAATGTAGTCTAGTTGACAACCAACAACAAACAAGTCAAGTGCTTCCATCCAAAAATTCTGGGTACACGTGCAAAAGTTATAACTGTACCAATTACATTATAAAGATAAAATTAAATTTTTTTTAAAAACATTTCTGGCCATCTGTCTAGGGGGCCAGACGTAATTTGACTGGAGCATCTTTTACACATTTGAAAATATGTGTGTGAAAATTTGTTTAGGTTTAAGGCTTCTTCAAACGAACAAGCTTCAGTCCAAGTGTTCTTAGGTAATAAGATTGTAGTTTGCACAGGTAACAGGTCAGAACAAGGACAATAAGATGCAGCAGGGAATAACATGTATTATGAGTAAATTCCTCTAAGTACATTTTTATAGGGAGGTAATGGGTGTTCCCTGTGTGTCTCAGGCTAGAGTTATATAACTGATGGCACTCACCATTGTTGCTGGAGTCTGCAACATTTTTTGGTCTCCTCTTGACCCTCTTCCTCTCCTCATCTCTCATCTTCCTCTCTGCACCCTGCAAACACGAGAGGCCAAAAAACCATTAAGAATCTGAGAACATCCTAAATGCACAAAGCTTCTTTGGAACCAAGTACTTAAGCCGGAATCTTAAAACACTGAAACTACTGGTCCAGTAAACAACTCATGTCTCATTTTGGTCTCATGAGTTTGTTAAATATGCATTTGATCCAATTAGAAAAAACACATAAAAGCTGCCCTGAACTCAGTTCACCTGCTGCTGTTAAACCAGTCAGACATGTTAAATCAGACCTTCCCATCATGCATTTCCCCCGCACACTGTCAAAACAGTGAATGGCTACGGCCACCATGAAACGCCTAAACTGGCTTGAAGGAGATGAGTGAGATAGAATGGCCTGGTGCCATTTATCTGATCAGATAAACAAAGAGATCAATAAGAATCTAAATATTCAGACAGAGCAAGAGCGAGAAACAGAAAGAAAGATAGTCTGAAAGAAAAACACGCAAAGTGAAAGAGACCAGAGGTCAGTGGCGAAGACGATACGGCACTTTTCGAGGAAATTAGTAGGTCGCAATGGCTGAGTCAGAATTACGGTTTGCTTAAGAGCTTGTGACACAGTCCAACATGAGCTAAACAAGCTGCAGAGATTCAATGCAACCTCTTGCTATCTCACTTAACACTGGACACACCCTAATAATGACATTACTGTAAATGCATTGAGTCCAAGTGTTACTTTCATCAGAGCTTTAAATGCATGCATGCATCTTTTAATGCTGTGATTCGCTTTTGAGCGTAAATGCGTCTGGTGTGAGACGTGCACAGTTGGGACAGTTATTGGGCACCGGCTCACCTTATCACAGAAGATCTTGACCTGACAAACGGCTCTGTGAATGAGACGGTTGTTCCCTGAGCTGTAATCGTAAGTGTCGATCTGCAGATTTAGAGGAAGACCTTTGACCCCCTTTTGGGAGGAGAAATCAGTGCTCAGAGAGTTGATGCCAATATGCACCTGTGAAATGAGGAGACACATTTTAGAGTTTTACAAACACAGCACTTTGTAAGCCAGGAGATGAAATACTGGATTTATTACACAACAATGACAGATCATTTTATGTTGGAAAATTGAAACGCAGCTGAGCTCATGCGTTGATTGGTTCATGTACAGACCTGCCATTAATACACCGGATATAAAAAATCTGCTTCAAAAAAGTCCCTTTACGTCATAATAAAAGGAAGGGTCAGGGATGAGAGAAATTAGATGTGTCATATGCAAATGTGACATGAATAATCGTTTAATAATTCTGATTTATTTCAGAAATAAGGAGTGTCCGTATGGAGGCCGGGATGACAAGATCAGACACGTTTGGATGCGGACAAAAGCAAAACAAAAAAACAATCATCTACAGAATAATTATGTGGGCAGGATGGATAAACCGTTGTCTAAAAAGAGCTTTCTAGTTCCCCATAGCAAGCAATTAAATTGGCACACTGGCAAATGGTGGGACTGTAGAGGTTAGAGGAGAGAGATCTGTTTATTCTAATCCTGATCTTTATTATATAAGTAACACTACTTTTCTCTTCAAGGAAATCTCTTTCTTTTTCTCTATAACGTTCTTTCTTTCATTCTTTATTTCTCTCTCTGCTCCACCTGCTGTGAGTTTCGTTGTCCCACCCATCACCGCCTCGGGGGCATGCTGAAGTTTGCCCTCTTTTTTTTCTTCTTCCCTGCTTCCCTCCCTCCCTCTCTCTGTCTGTTTCTTATACTCTTTTCATTCCCTCTGATGACAGGTGCCTGAGGAGGAGGTCACATACCGTAGATACCACTCTTACTGACACTCCTCTAAATGATCCTTCTTTCAGCCATCATTAACACAAACAGGTGACAGGTGAACCTGTGTGTGTGTGTGTGTGTGTGTGTGTGTACCTTTGCTTCTTCATTGGTGTTCCAGATAAAGGACAGAGCGTTAAACGCGACCTCCTCCACGTTACTTATTCCACTGAAGACCTCCTTGTAGTCAGCTGAGAGTCCATACAGAAAAGTGTATTAAAACAACTGCATGATATAAAACCCAGACACTTTAAATGACATTTTACTTCATGAAAAATTATCTTTAAAAAGTGTTTTCGAAAATTATATCCTTAAATACTAATTAAGAATATTTAAGAATCTTTAAATATCTTTAAGAATGTCTTTGAAAAAAAATATATATATTTTCTTAAAGAGCACAATTGCATAGGATATTAAGGCATGTTTTGAGAAAAAGTTTTACTCTTAAATTTAAAAAGCAATTTGTGAGGTTTATGATAAATAAGAAAAAAATGTCAAAGGGTTAGAAAAATAAACCTAATCTGAAGTAACTTTTGCAATTGTTGCCTCTCAAGAAACAAAAACAATGATTTGTAAAGGATTTTTTCTTTTGCTCTTCTGATTTGAGTTACGTACCGATATCAATGACTCTCTGTTTAACGGTGGGCTGTCGAGCGTGCCAGTGGTTCCAGTATTTCAGCTGCATCTCAGGGCTCTTGTCATTCTCAAACACGGCCATTATCACCGTCTGACAAAGAGAGAGAACAGAAGAAAAACAGCAGTATTATTAGAACTTGTCATCTTGTGTTTTTTTAGTGACTGGTCTCAGTATTTAGGACAAATGCTTGTCGTTTACCAAGTGATGTCATATGTCATCACACTAGGTATTAGCTTGTCAATGACCATAGCAGTATGCTTTGCTTTTAAACAAAAGGGCCAATCTGTCACACCTTCTATATCTCCAAAGGTTAAGAGACTTATAATCTGCAGGGGCCGAGGAACTGGAGGATTTGCATACATGGGTTTGTTCTGAAGTGTCGTGATTACCATTCGCAAAAACCCTCGAGATAAATTGCAAACCCACTTCAAGGAATGTTCAACCAACCCTCAGTAGTTAATGGAATGAGTTACTCTGAATTAAACATTTAGAAGGAAGGCAAGCAAATGTGTTTTTGGAAGCTCCAAATGTTGTGTTCGTGGTTATATAACGTACTTTCACTTTGCTGCATGGCACCCCAGCGATGTTGTCCACTCCCTGCAGGGTAATGGGGTAGAACTGGCCCTTGTTGAGGTACACTGTGGGGATTTCAGAAGTCTTGTGCTGGGAAGCTTGTGGGGAACCAAGAATGAACTGGAAATCATTCCTATGAAAAGAGGTCCAATTAGTTTTGAGCTGGAGCGGTTTTGGGAAAAGAATATATTGAGAGATAAATAGAGAACAGCAAAAAAGGCTTGTGTAGGAACGTTGACTGTCTCACCTGTATCTCTCTGGAGGAGAGTTTGAATAGGAATCGGAATACACAGGACTTGTTTGTTCCACAAAGGTAGTGCTGTAGGCAACAGGCTGTTTTTGTGAACAGAAAACAAACATGCGTCATTAACTGAAGGTAATTATATAGAACAAGGCTCTTGTTTTTGTTATTCGTGAAATGTTTTAAGTTTTGTGAAAAAGATTTCAGCAGAATTTTTCACCACTGTTTATCATGACATGCAGACACTTCTAAACACAATAAATTCCCAACAATGTTTTCAAATCTTATCCAATTTTGCTTCATTAATTTATCTTATTTGTAACATTTGTGGAAAATCAACTTTTTTATATCTAAATTTTATTTTATATCTAAATTTTTTGCAGTATATGAAACCAAATTTGTAACGTATCACATAATAAATCTGTTAAGGTTATATCAATATTCTCTTGCATATTTTATTCTAGTAAGATCAGTAATACTCTGCAAACCTCTGGGTTGTTGTCTGGATAAGGCTGATCAGACTGCCATGTTTTCTGTGACGCAGAGAGCAGGAGGGAGTCGAAGATGTTGCTGATGACTTGCTTTTCGTAGCTGTCCGCCGTGTAGCCGTCGACGGCTGGTAACGCTTGCTTTGAGTGACTAATAGAAATGTTATCAGAAAGAAGTTTCATGATGTGAGCGTTCTCCAGCGTGGCCAGTTCAGGAGGAGAACCGTTCGGTGTCCTAAGAGAGCAATAATCGAAAATGACAAATCAAGACCGATTTTCATCGATGCTCCAAAAATGTTTTTATTGCAACTCAATCACTTTTTATTTATTAGCTCAGGCAGGCTATGCAACAGTACCTAGTAGAAGTGTTAAAGTCAGGCTTTGTTCAATCTCTGCATTGTTTATGTAGCTTTCTTTGGGTGAAAAGGAAAACCAAACACTCTGGGTGGGAGCTGTTTGCAGCCTAATGCTTATTTTTTTCACTGTTTGAGTTTCTCTGCAGAGTTTGACATCGCACAGACCGGCGAGCACTAAAGGCACCTATTTTTCACTTTCACAAAAGGCTGCTGTATAGTGACTCAGTTGTTTTTGGGATGGGTTGATGAGGAGGATTAACAGATTTGAACCAGCTCTGACCTCAAATAATCTTCGGCTAAATTACCCAACCTTCCAATATGCTGGAAGAATACAGAGGAAATGCTGCAACAATAGCTTTTTACACCTAGTTGACCTGTCGCTACAGCTCATATATTCATCTTGTCTTTATGTTCATGCCAGTCTTATCTTGTATTATTCCTCTTTTCTTTTCTTCTGATCCAGTTGCTGTTGTGCTCACTGTACAAAAAGTGAATCCGTTTGAAAGGCAAAGGAATCGGGTCAGGCTTACCTCTCCAAGGGTTTGTACATGGTGCTTTCACGGGTGCATGATGTCATCCTTTGCTCTTTGGGGGTCTATAAATGAATTTATTAACACAATTAAATGGTGAGGATAAATGTATAACAATTACAGGAAGCAAAAGAGAATTTTGAAAATGCATTTAAGAAGTTATTTTGGTGTTACCTTGCAGGTGTCGTACAGGAGGCTGAGGGCTGTAAGATCTTCCTCAGAAGACAGTCTGGGTTTAGTTTTGTTGAGGTCACCACTGTCCACGTAAGGCCAAGAGTCCATAATGTAATTGTCTGAATAACGTTGACAGTAGCTGAAACTCTCGTTCTGTTGTACCATGAGAGCCCTTGAGGAAAAGAGCGGGTGGTTTAACAAAGATTAAACATCACACATTCCCAAAAAGCTCCAACAGCGTAAGTCATTACGAATGTATCAATGTATACATCAGATTTTGTTTCTAGTAAACACTTTTTAGAAACTTTTTACTCTAGTAAACTTTTTAGGTCACAAACTTGATATATAATCTCAAGGTGGAATCTTCATTTAGCACTCAGACACGTTGACCTCATCTGTCAGGCTTCTAAAATCACATCGTTTCACAAATAATCCATAAAGCCAGATGTAAAGAAAAACACAGAGCTAAATGTAAAGAACTCTTTCTTTCTCTAGATATCATGTCTACCCTCCAGAAGCAAAGCCACACTGACTGAACTTAATTTCTACTTAACACAAACATGACAAACAAAAGACGAGGATTTGGAGAGGATCACCAGCTCCTCACACAGGGAGAGGATGGATTTGTGTTTGGGTCTTTGCCCAGCTACTGGGATTAGCAATGTGGTGGTCTGCTGTGCTAAGCTAAAACACAAACAGAGCTGTTTGGGCACCTGTGCCCACAACAGGTGAAAGAACAGTTTACAAACATTATAGAACTATAGAATTATTTTATCTCAATAAAATGTTCCATATTCTAGAAAGCTGTTCAGTAGCTTTCTAGATTGTTTCAACTGCTTAGACTTTTCCAGATGATCTACATGCCATAAAAAAACCCATTTTGTGTAATTTGAGGCCCCTGCATGCTGACATAGACCCCAACCTTTAACACATTAGCAAAATGATATGTGTTTCCCCCTGTTTGGGCACTCAAGCCCCTAGGATACTCACACAACACTGTCTGTGAGCAAAAAAAAAAACAGACAGAGAGAGAGTGTTTTGTATCAGTTTTCAGTAAAAATTATCCTCATATACTCATTCATGTGGGGCCCCCGGGTACATGTCAACAGGGGGAAAAGAGGGTCCTAAAATAGCTTCTCAATACATAAAGAAACAGTTTAGACCACTGAAACTGCAGAACAAGCCACAAAAACACCATCGTATGACACTGGATTGAGTTTAAACTTCAGTTCAAATAATTTTACACATGGCTAAACACAGCATGTAAAATATTAAACAAGTACAAATTAAAACATTATTCAAAACAATAATTTTGCAGTTACATTTTAGAAAGTTATTTTTAACATCTGCGTTTATTGCAGATAAGCACAGAAAACCTTAACCCAAGTTTATAAAGATAAAATCTATTGTTAATAAATGAAAAAACCCAAAACACTTACTCAATCTCTTTTGTCATGACTCCTCTGACAGGCAATGGAGCTAAAATCCGTAATATGTTCTTTTCTCTGTTCCTAAGTGTGTGTCAGATGGCGTATGTGTGTTTATATCCTGAAGACTGAAGTGATTTGATTTATATCTGCGGTGTCTCTACTATTTATACACCCAACAGGCGGGCTGCTTCGCTCTGATTGGCTGAGAGCCTGAAACAGGTGTGTGATAGGACAGGTGTATCTTCCCTTAAGTGTTTCAGTGTTGGAGAGAGTTCTTAATGCAGAGGGAGAAACTTAGCATGTGTGTTTTGGGTGGGGGTGAGGGGGGGTTACAAGTCGTAGTTAATTAACACCTTATATAAAAGACTGAGAGTGGCTGCTATAGGTGTGAAATGCATCTTATTTTAGGATCAGAAACCAAAGGTACAGGTGAAAGAAAAAGGTTTTAACATGCAAATTGGTGGTGGTGACATTCTCTCAAAAGAAGTTTTGGCTGCACAGTTTTTCCTCTTTTCATTCTGGAATTTATTTATTTTAGAATGATCTTAAATTAATAAAAATATAATTTTGATATTTGAAGAGCAATTAATGATATAACAAAAAAAAACAGTAATTCAAAATAATTCACTTATAACTAGTAAAGTATTATATATTATACTAGTAAAGAGTTATTTTAATTATTTTACCATCACATCCTTTACCAGTATATGTCGTGCTTAGTTTTTAATCATTTATTTCTCATGCAGAGATGTTGATATATTAATATATTTGTCTTCCTCAAAAACCTAAACTACAAGGTTTGCTTGCAGAAGAAATTTTTTGATGCCATGTCAGAATGATTTGATGCCATGTTTCAGATTGGAAAAAGATTTTGCAACCAGACTGCAGAATAAAATACTATATATATATATTTGTTACATTTAAAAACATCACATCAAAAAAAGAAGTTTTAACTTTTTAATATACATGAATATTTTGTCAGGACATCAATGTATCTGTCATTGTGTCACAAAGGGTTCGTGCTCCGTGACCTGCCTTTACACACACCCACACAGTTTCACACACGCACACACATCAGACCCCTCCGGGCATCTTGGACTTGAACCAAAAAAGATTGTAAGAAATAAAGGAAGGAAGTTATGAATGCTGATAAAGCCTCAGAAGTTTACAGTAAACGTATGCAAAGTTCCTGGACAAAAAATGTATGTCGTTGTCTATTACTTTATAATATAGAAAACAAAACTAGAATTATTTGGTCTACTAGCATGGCTACAGGTTATATCACTACCCTAGAATTATATGGTTCTATCTGACATTTTTGTCAAAATTGAGTTGACATATTCTTACTCTAATATAACTTATTGACACTATTAAAGGTGTTTTGTTTAAAAATAAATGCATTTTGGGTGTTTAATTTGAAAAACAAAATAGTTCTATCAGTTTTGGTAAATACAATCCAAAAACTTTAAACCTCAAAATCTCAAAACTGGTCAAAACGCAGATAGAACCTTATAGAAGTCTAAGGTAGCGATATGTAATTATGTTAATATGGCAGATAATTTACATAATATACTTAATATTTATGCCTTAATAAGAAGAAAATGTATGCCTTAAAAATAGGAGACTGTATCTCACACTGAGAGAAAACTAAGTTTTAGAGGGGATTAAAAATATACAGTCTGTTCCGTCTGGGTTTTTGAAGTATTTAATCATCTGAATTTTTCATTTTATTCAACAGTGAGATTTTCAGGAAAAGAGTGAAAGCGTAGCAGTTCTGGTTCCTCCAAAACAACATAATGTTCCTTTTCTGATCCCTCATTATCACATGACTACAGTGAGCAGAATTACACTGATCCCATGAACTGACATGAGTGAATCCGATTTCAGACCAAAAGCAGCAGCAGCAGGTGTGAACAGCCTCGTTGAGAGCAATTCAGTTCTGATAGATGTATGAATGTAAAGGGAAAGAGACATTAGAGCAAGATGCTCTTCTAAAGGGATTATTTCACACCTAGAAACCGTATTGAAAGATCAGAAACCAAAGATCTGGTGCACAGGTGAATCCTCAGTTATGAGCACCTCCACACACACTATTGTTAGTTTATTTTATTTACTCATTTACAATATACACAGTGTCTATATATAACTGTGCACCTCATGAGATACGTCACATTGTT
>JAZGTK010008189.1:259-18549 GCA_036877625.1 Ambastaia sidthimunki
ATAATGGCTTTTTATAGTCGTGGTGCACGCGGTTAACTCAGAGTCAACCTACTCAGAGTTGATTTAACCAACTAAGTTCAGCTGTTCTGAAACCCAAAACTCTGAGTTTCCAAACTCAGAGTAAGTCAACTCAGAGTTGAAGTTTAAACTCAGAGTTGGTTGAACCACCTTTCTAAAACGGGCCCATTGTGACCACAGTTTGTTTTAGTTCATTGACCTAACTTTTGGATGTCTAGTTACATGCTTCTAAATAACTCAAGCAACAGTTGTTCTTATTAAGGCCTTATTGTATTGACCCAGTACCTTGTAAATGTAAAGGTGGTCTGTCAGAACTTCTGTGCACCCTCTCTTTTCCTAGAAATGTTAGTATGTCTACTGAAAGACTACATCAAATAAAGGGCAATATAGACAGGTTTGTTTAAACATCAGACTCCTTCAGGAAGTAGGCCAGTGTTACTGTTTGGCCTCTGTCATGTGTCCAGTTGAATTTTAATATACTCTTATACTCTATATCTGTATAACTGTTTTTTTATATATAAGTTCTTTTTTAGTTTAGACACAGCCAATTGCATCACCTGCATGTTTATTGCAGCCTAGAAAGCTGTCCGCTGGCGTGGTTATCTTCTCTGATATTAACATGGCTGTTCTCATGGCAGTCTGTTACCGTTATGTAACCGTATGCTGTGAGGTGGCAGTACTCGGGGCCATAGTCAGTGAATTTTAGGTGTTTTCAGTCATAGATGAAGATTTATTCATGATAAAATGCGTGGTTTATTCATGCGTGGTTTATGATAAAACTCTTCTGCATTTGAATAGAGAGGGTGTTGTGTATTCTCTAACACAAGTAACTCGCCAGTATTTTAAACTCTCCCAGAGAGTCATGTGTGCAGTGTCAACATCCTAGTATACTTTGTGCCAAACAAACTCTTTTCCCTGTATCTGAGATCATGTGCAGAGCCCTGAGGGCGGCTTGCTTTAGGTTTGTGGTGCGCTCATTGTGAATGCAAAGGGTTTCAGGTTAACTGTACAGTCTTCATATTGGCTTGAGTCATTATGTTTACCACACAGAAGCGATGAAGTTCACAAGCACTGTTGTGCTGTATGACAGTGTAATGTTTAGATGTGACGATTACTGTAACTACTGGTGTATATTTAAATAACACAGACACTGTAGCGAGCTCTGAGAATGTGTAAAAGACTGAATAGATGAATAATTACTGTTGAAACCTCACTGTCACTTGTGTTATTTATGTTGAGTACGCAGGCGTGTGTGTGTTTGGAATGTGTTCATGTGCTGATAACAGCGCAGTGAGCCGGCAGGAGCTGGAAGTGTGGAAGCTGCCATTCCGGCTGCATTCTGTATATTCAGTCATTCTTCCCATGTTTCTGTGGGGACTCGTGCAGTTAGTGTCCACAAAGATGTTTGCGTTTAAAACAAAACATTTTTTTGCATTGTTGTTCTCTGTCTTGTTTGGGATGTTTCCACTCAGTGTTTTCTCACTGGTTGTATTTTTGCATTATTGTTTACATAACACAAAGCTGTTTGCAGCCCTGTCTTCAATGAGCAGCAGAAAGCAATCCAGGGCTGCATTGCTCCAGTGCTGGGCTGCCAGTTGCTCAAAACAAGTGTTAAAAACAGAAGTGGCGGCAGTAACAGGGCAGCTTGCTGCACAGGCCGGTCTTCATCTGTTGCCTGGTGCTCCTGCAGAACTCAGCTGAAGTGCAGGAAGGTGTTGATGAAGAAGATTCAGGCTGATCTGCTTTGCACATTGGAGTTGGATTCTGTTGGTAGCGTCTGCAGACACGTGACTTCAGACTAACCTACTTTTCCTGCCTGTGTTGGAGTTTTCCAGTAGATCTCACAAAAACCCTGGTGTAGCCATATAAAGCTGTGCATAACATTTGTAGCTAGTAGTGTGCTGCTACATCATTATCAGGTGGATACTATTATAAAGTAAAGGTAGCCAGACTGTAGTTTATTGACCCTGGAACAACATTTTTGTGGAAAACACTCTCCCTACCACAAACCATAACCTACCCAAAACTTATGCCTAAAATCAGAGAGAAGTAATAGGTGAATAACCTGTGGTTATAAGCCTAAAATTTAGAGTAACTGTAAACATACCCCTCAAATCTAATTGGTTGGTAAGAATATTTTCCAGCATTTAAGAATGATGTTGATCCAGGAACATCTCTTACTTGGGGAAAGTCAGGAAGGCCACTTTGGATTTGGTTTTGACAATTATGAATTTTTACCTTCTGCTGGGATTTTGTTTCATCTTATTTGCAGCATTTAAAGGCAAGTGTTTCTATGGCATTAAACATGTTAGTTGTGTAGTTGGAGTGTCATAAACATAATTGCAGTTACATAACAGTGATGTGTGGTTCAGTTCATTTGCTTTATTATTTCACTGCTGGTGAGTCTCTGCTGTGTGTTTGTGTGATTGCAGTGAGGGGATCAAAGCCCGGCAAGAACGTTCAGCTGCAGGAGAACGAGATTCGCGGCTTGTGTCTGAAATCTCGTGAGATCTTCCTCAGCCAGCCCATCCTGCTGGAGCTGGAGGCTCCTCTGAAGATCTGCGGTGAGTCTCGCGTGCATACAAACACACACTCACACATGTTTACTAATATAATAGTTTAAATGGGGACATTCCAAAGACCTCTGTTGTTTTTACACACAGCTAGTTATGAACAAAATAATCTAACCCTAACCCACACTTGAACTCTAACAAAAAACTCTTTTACAATAAAAAACCTTTAAAAAAACAAGACAAAATGATAAATGAAAGACAAAAAAACAATTAACAGTGTCCCAGTTTTTGAGTGTAACTTTATCATGTTGTTTTCCTGCGAGTTTCCCAGGCTGTGTTTTGAACAGTGTAATTTTAATGTAGCTTCAAAGTTTTCCAGCAGTCTGACTACAGATGAAGAGTCAGATTCAGAGACTCTTCAGAGACAGACTACAGTTACAGTCTCCAGATTACAGCCTCACCAGCAGGTGGTGATATAATAACATCCCTGCAGGTGATATCCACGGCCAGTACTATGACCTGCTCCGGCTCTTTGAGTATGGAGGATACCCACCTGAGAGTAACTACCTGTTCCTGGGGGACTATGTGGACAGAGGAAAGCAGTCTCTGGAAACCATCTGCCTGCTGCTGGCATACAAGATCAAATACCCAGAGAACTTCTTCCTGCTGAGGGGGAACCATGAGTGTGCCTCCATCAACCGCATCTATGGCTTTTATGATGAGTGTGAGTACACTGTGGAGGTTTGACGTTTTTGTGTAATCTTGACAAAAACCTCTGAGGAGCTGATGCAATGACATACAGACCTGTGGTTCACATTAGTCAAAAATGTATTATCTTTATTTATGTAGCAAACGTAACATTGTTTTCAACTTGGCATAATAATTTCCAGAGCATTTCTGAGTCTATGGTTTGTGTGGTGCTGTGGATGTAGCCCTAGTGTTTAGTGATATGTAACATTTTGATATAGTTTGGCTGTATATTTTAATCAGTAATCCTTCAGACAGATGTTCATATTAATATAATGCACAGCCTAGACAGATGAGCAGATTTGACTTAGTGTTAGTTGTTTTTAAACTGTATCATGAGTAGATTTTGCAGAGTTAGTGCCTAAACACGAGTTCAGCTTGATGCTCGTTGAGTGCAGAATTCATTTTTGAGTGCTGTCACAGTAGTGTGAGTGAAAGAGTAAGTGTGTGAGACTGAAGAGAGGTGTTGTTTTTTTTTAGCATACAGCTCCATCCCTGTAATGGCTGAAAGCAGATTACTGGTTATTTTGTAATAAATAACTATAATGGGAAAATAAACATAACGGGAAATTCTGAAGCGTGTGATTATGGTGGTGTGTGTTTGCTGTCCAGGCAGAAGACGCTACAACATCAAGCTCTGGAAGACTTTCACTGACTGTTTCAACTGTCTGCCCATCGCTGCCATCGTGGATGAGAAGATCTTCTGTTGCCATGGAGGTGAGTGTGATGCTGTAACTACAATACCACCTGCTGTACAACAAACACTGACTCTTTAATTCAATTCTTCAGGTTTGTCTCCAGACCTTCAGTCTATGGAGCAGATCAGAAGGATCATGAGACCCACAGATGTTCCGGATCAGGGTCTCCTGTGTGACCTGCTGTGGTCTGATCCAGACAAAGATGTGCTGGGCTGGGGAGAGAATGACAGGGGTGTGTCCTTCACCTTTGGAGCTGAAGTGGTGGCCAAGTTTCTCCACAAACATGACCTGGATCTGATCTGCAGGGCCCATCAGGTGAGTTCCTCAGATAAGTCTCTGTAGTGTTAGCGTCAGTGCAGGTCAGTGTGTGATCTCAAGAGATCAGATTTGAACACTTGCTGTAGAGCTGTGCAATATATCGAATTTCGATATTGGCTGCAAACGATCATAAAAACGGTGATATCGTCAAAAAAACGATTATTATTAAAATAATTTTACCATATTACGTTTTGCTATTTTGTCATGTGTTCCGAATTACACGCACACTTCTGCTACGTGAGAGATGATGAATATCAGTAAGCAGGAGACTATTTTACATACTGTCCTATGTTCATTCATGTTAACTTTGGATRAAAGGCGCATTTTAAGACAGGCAGATGATGATTTACTCGCGCTGCGTCGCGGCTGTGTTGAGTCTGCAGGCGCGCTCTATATCCGCTCACGCTATAAAGAGCAAAACAGCATTTCATGTTTGAATTTCGGGATTAAAATAATATAATTTGGAAGCCGATACTATCTTCACAAGCAGCTCATTATGACTCCGAATATTAGAGTCTTGTGAGAATAAGATCAGCGACGCAGGTGACGGCGAGCACGTCGAGTTATTTTAAGTTTAAGTTAATTATTTTAAGTGAAAGGAAGGGATGAAGGAAAATTTCACTTTCGCTGTTTTTTAAAAGCAATAAATGAAATTTTCCAAAGTCAGTGAGTAATCGTGTTAAATAATATAATAAATAATTCTTTTTTTTTCCATAATTGAGCAGCCCTAACTTGCTGTGTGAGTGGAGTCTGCGTTTTGTGTTCAGACTGTTATATTCAACAGATCAGAGAAAATTTCAAGTGTAAACTGTAAAACTCTAGTGAGTTTTGTTTGAGACTCTTGTTACTTCTGCTGTAGGTGAAAACGCTAAACACTGTGTGTTCACTCTGTTGCTGTATTATAAGGTTAATGTTACTAATATAAGATGTTTGTGATGGGTGAAGTCTGGCAATACCTGGAGTTGTTTGGCAATCGTAAACAATTGAACTCTAATAACCTTGATAACATGTTCTTCCTCATCTGCACCTTATGTTTACAGACAGAGTTACTGTACATACAGTAGATGAAGTTTGGACCTTATTCATGTGTTGTGAGTGTAGAAGGTTGATCATAAAATTGTGAGTTAATGGAACGTTTAAATACGAGTAATAGGTTTGGCCACTAGATGGCCTGCTTGCTTCAGGTGTATAAATAAACAGAAGCAGCTAGTATGAAGCAGGGTTTGTTCTGGCTTTTACATACTTGCTCATCCACCGAGTTGGAGTTGTAGAGGAGTAATGACTGCAGTTCATACACATTTCATGTTTCTATTTTCTGAGGTTGGGTTAACCGCAGGTGAACCTGTGCTCATCTGTTTCTGCAGTAGTTAAAAGCAGTAGTGTGAGACAAAAACTCGGTTTGTTCTCTGACTCTGGTTCCTCTAGGTGGTTGAAGATGGTTATGAGTTCTTTGCCAAGAGGCAGTTGGTGACTCTGTTCTCTGCACCAAACTACTGTGGAGAGTTTGACAACGCTGGAGCTATGATGAGCGTGGACGAGACACTCATGTGTTCTTTTCAGGTGTGCTGAGACTGATGTTATCGAACTTCCCCAGCGTGAAGCTGATTGGTCCATTGTCAGTAAATGTTGTGTAATAGACGTGCAACTTTGTCATTGGTCAGTTTGTGTGGAAGCGTGTCATTCTGTCAGTTTTTGTTTTTCTTTGCTTCTAATCAAATGTTTTCATTCTCCTGAAGATTTTGAAACCAGCGGAGAAGAAGAAACCAAATTCTAGTCGGCCAGTCACTCCACCCAGAAACATGGTCACCAAACAGGCCAAGAAATGAGGCGTGACCCTCTGGATTTGTGTCATACAGTCTTCATGTGTGACACTGAGAACTGACTCTAAACTCTTGACTGCTTGTGTTATTTTTATTGTATTTTTCTTCTGTTCACGATCTTTTCCACCAGCAACACTTAAAGCAGATGCTCGGATATTAAAGAGGAGTTTTCATTTCATTTGAATGTTTTTGGGGACAGAAATGGCTTTTATAACCTCAAGTACTTCAGGATGATGCGTCTCTGCTGAGCAAGCTCCGCCCAACAGAACCATGTTTGTTCAGACCACTGTGAACAATGAAACGTTTTCACTTTACCATGAAGCAAATAGCATCTAAGACATGTTTGTTCTTTTCTGATTTAAATTTTAGCATCGAAAGTTTATCAGCTTTATGAATTTTATTTTTTCTTGTGCTATAACACTTGATATTCAGTCCACTTGAGGATGACAATACAATGACAATACTTTTGTCATTTTTTCGTATTCTGATTCTCTGAGGCCAGATCAAGGTATGGATGTTTGAGATCATTTTTGTCTGAAAGTGTGAGTGACGATAAAGTCAGAGTTCTTTCAGGTGGTAACCAACTAACTAAACATTTAGCACAATCTGTATGTAAGTTGATGTTTGTATGCAAGTTGATTTTTTTTGTTTTTGAAAATGCCTTTTATTCTTATTCCATACGATCTCATACTAAGTGATTCATGGAACTCGAGATGATTTTGCATCACGTTATGGGCATGTCGATTAATTGATCTGTAAGGATTTTTTTGTTGCATGCATCTAGTGTTAAAAGAATAGGCGGCGTTGTTTTCTCAGGACATGCAGCATTCAGTGTGTCCAGATGATGTAGCTCCTTATCAGGTATTTCACATCAGGAAAACTTTCTTCTCACAAATTTCTACAGTATTTCATATAAATTCCATATTTAACCCAAACCACTGTAAATATGCAGAAAGTGTTTGTTCAGTCTCTGCAATAAATCAGTTTTTCACATTAATAAATGGGAGAAATCGTCATTGCATTGTTGTAATTTAAATTAAACTTTTATCAACGTGAAATCAAAATGTACTGTTTACTTTTTAATTCACGTTGTTGAACAAAAGAACAAAAAATGTTTGTCTTGTGTAATGTTTTATAAACGGACTTTTATTCGGATGATGTTTCTAAATCATTTTTTGTTTATTCCTGCTAAACTGTCATTTGATTGACATTTCACCACTCAATTCTTCATGAACAAATTCATGAACAAATTCCTTTAATGGTTGAATCTGATTGATTTAGAACTTTCGCAATTGACATTTCTCAGTGTCTGTTTTCCTTCAACAAGTTCTTGGTTTAACTGAGTTTTGTACCCAGTATTGTGTTTGGAATTAACTCCTGCTGAAGGTGTAAAAAGAGTTTAATGGCTAAAAAACAAACAGTAAGTTAAAGAAAAATTACTTGCACTTTTAAAGTCTCCAGATTTCAGCCACTGTCACATCACCTGACATGCGCGGAACCGTCACTCAAAGAAAAGTCGGTTGAATGGTTTCATGTGGACTGGCAATATACACTGAAAGAACAAAGTCACAAACTAATATTTTGTTGGATCGATTTAGCTTTGATTACAGCACACATTCACTGTGGCATCATTTCGATAAGCTTCTGCAATGTCACAACATTTATTTCCGTCCAGAGTTGCATTAATTTTTCGCCAGGATCTTGTATTAATGATGGGAGAGTCGGACCGCTGCACAAAGTCTTCTCCAGCATCCCAAAGATTCTCAATGTGGTTAAGGTTTTTGACACAAAGATGTAAGAGTTCTTTTGTTTTACAGCTGTATTCTTAAGGTGACACTAACAATAAAATAGTTGCTTGAATTTGGCCATTGTCAATTCACTATGGACAAATTCAAGATCATAACAAACAGAGAACATCGTTTTTACTGCCTCATCTTCTCTGATGTATGCAAAACACATGATCATTTTCAAACAGGTTTCAAATGCACCCCCTCCTGCTACTGGTGAACTGAACATGTTATTCCACCCCTTCAGCCCCTGGAACACGCCGTCTGTGTGCAGAAAACACACATTGTACCTTTAATATTATTTAAACAAAAATACCACTTTTTTATATAACTAGTGTTACAATTGTGGCCTGCTGGTCAGAGTCGGACTTGTAACCTGAGGGTTGCCGGCGGCAGGTAACACCTGAGGTGACCCTGTGCAGGGCACTTAACCCCGGATTGCTCCCCGGGCGGAGCAGTTCTGCTAACTCGAGTTTAATGCAGAGAACAAATTCAGCACGTCAGTTCACTTAGTTATGATCAGCTGCTACATCACCGTCACTTGGCAACCGGTCTGTATGAAATTCACCATGCACGGCTCTCTGTCTCAAGAAAGACGAGACGTTCAGTGGACACGCCTCTGTCGACTAGACCCCGCCCACATGTAATAAATTATCATGTGTAGCCACGCCTCCGCCGAAGTCCCCCGTCACCCGCCCAGTCCTGTTCCGCCGCGCGCCCAACGGTCGAGCCGGAGGAGGCTGCGCGCGCTCGTGCAAAGGCCGGGGAAAAATGGCGGCGCCCGTCTTGCGAGTGTCTACCCCTCGCTGGGAGAGGATAGTCCGGCTCCTCGTGTGCCTCGCAGGAATGCTGTTATCCCTGTACGCGTTCCACGTGGAGAGAGAAAAGAACCGCGACGCCAGTTACCGCGCCATGTGCGACCTGAGCGGCTCCGTTAGCTGCTCCAAAGTCTTCACGTCCAGGTGAGAGAGAAAGGGGGTAGTGTCTCAGAAGTTGCCGAGCTCCCTACCTGGACAGTATGTGTGAGCGTCATAAACGGGTTCGAGCATCTGATTCTGATGTTTTGGACTTGTATTAAGCCTGTGGTGCCTTAAAGTGCTGTCCATATAGGGAACTCACTAGGTTTTAAGACGCTCCGGCCCGCTGACTGACTAAAATCTGAAAAACTAACAGGCGTATGTATGTGTTGTTTTCTGAAACAGCCTCCTGGTCTGGCTTGATTAAACATACATTTATACAAATAAGATGAAATTCCTCAATTTTATCCTCGTTATATTTGTATGTGGTTTTGTTATATGTGCAGAAACACAGCGCAGTAGCAGCTAATGCTAACAGTGCTAACGAGCTGCTGTTTTATGTCTTCGTGACTTTATGTTTGGGTTTTTATGTTTTCACAATAATAATTTTCACATGTGAATTGTTATTTCAATATATGTGCCTTCAGTATTTGCGCTGCATCAGATGTGTTAATCTTAAGAAAATGTATTAGTTTATTATCTCTTTAGGCAAACGACACCCTGTATAAAAATGAGAAAATGTCCCTAAAACAGTGTATTTATCTTCTAATATCTCGAATATGTGAGTCCTGTTAAATGGAATACTAGTCTCCTAACGAGGTTTAATGTTTGTTTTCTTTGATAGCCCGTAGGGTGAGAATTTGGTGAGTTTTCAACTTTATGTTTGTAACCTTTTTGATTGATTTATGAAAAGCCACTGTATACAGCTGCAGGATACACCCTCGAACATGATCAATCACTTAATAGTGTATAGCAATTATTTTTAGTGCACTTTCTATTCATGTGGTCATATGTAGTGACAGATCAATAGACTGGCTGATGTTTTATGGTAAAGTAAGCAAGATTTGTCTGTCAGGCCACGTATTAATACAGTCTCGAATTTTATCTGCTAGATACGTCAGCTTATCACTGGAATACATAGAACATGGTTGCTGATAGTACATTAGCATGTTGAGATGTAGGAACTGTGTATTTGCATGTTTGAGTCTTTAAAGTTGCTTCAGACTGCCTGGTGATTGTAGTGTTTGCTCACGGTGGGACCTCTCAATTCTTGGTGCTCTGCAGGAAGTTCTGATAAAACAGGTGGTCTGTGTGGAAAACAATCAAACAGAACTTCAGACGAATGAGATGTTACACAATCAGGCTTTAGGTTTATCTCTTAAAAGGAAACAACTTTATACAAATATAAACATGTTTTGTGCATTAAGAACCTTCTGTAGGTAAACAGATGTGAGATTGTCAAACTTCCTCCTGAGATTGTCACACATTTCCTCTTAGCTTACAAGTTAAAACAATATTCATGTACAATGTTCATGTTTTTAACAGATTTACCCAATTCAGCATTCTTAGTGTCATTGTGTATGTTAATCAGAAATTGCTGTTTGTATTGGTGAAGGGAAACATTGTTCTTTACACACTCATGTTTTTATCGTTGTGTTGGTCTGTTCATTTAGGCAAAAGATTTTCCTTGAATGTTTTTGAACTCTTGAGTCTCTGACTGCTCAGATTATAATTTAAACATTTACAGATCTGATCGATTTCTGCTTCTTTACTTCATAGAGTTGTGGTGTTTTCCATTTTTCTGCACAGATGGGGTCGAGGATTTGGACTGCTGGGAAGCATTTTTGGGAACGACAGCGCAGTAAACCAGCCAAACAGTGTCTATGGAATTTTCTTCTATGTCTTTCAGCTGTTGTTGGGTAAGAAGCTCTTCCACTGCTGAACTTAAGCAGACACACAGCAGTTCTGCAGTGCAGATATTTGGGTTTATACACAAGCTGACAGCTGTGGGCAAATTTATACAATTTCTACTTTGAATAAATGGTTCAGTTTGCTCATTTGGGCTCTGTCCAGCTGATGCAGAGTCACTGAAGGCATGTTTACTGCTGTGGGAAAGATGTTGAATTAGTCAGGTGGTAAAAATGACGTTTGTGTGTGTTACTGTCTGTAAGATAAAGCATCTGCACTTGTCTAAATTATCACTTGCACTTTTATATGTTGGTTATTCCTGACGTAAGAGTTTTTCTTAAAGCACACGTCACACAACACCAGTCCGGCCCCTGACGCTCATGTCTGATGTGTTAGACTCAGTTATGTGCAGTTGAGGATTTAGGTATTGCTTCATCAGTTTAACACACCTGATTTTATGATGTTAAGAAAAAATCTCATTTCATTGTGGAAATGTGAAGGAAAATATATTTTTTTATCATGGTTGATGTTATTCATAAATTAGTGATACAGTAAAATGAAAATTGTAATACAGTAATGACAGTTTAATGATCTGCTTTGAGAATTATTACAATTCTTAAATCCTAACGCTTCAAGAAAAAAGCTTATTTTTCTCTTCACACAGAAGTATAATGTATCTTTATTTGTTTTCATTTATTGTGGTAAAATGAGAAAGTGTATTTGTTGAAGGTGGAGAATTAGTGCTGCTTTAGGTTGTTAGGCTAGTTTAGACTGTAAATTAAATGTAGGCCGTATTGATCAGTACTGTAAAACCCTCTGTCTTTACATGAATTCCTACAGAGCGCCACCACAGGAACTAGTTGACTCCTGTTATTGTAGTTAGTTGTTGGTTGACTTGTGTAAGTGGTGGGTCACACTCGTGGGTCATGTGATCTTTGCTGACTCATGTTCTTCTGGGTCTGTTTCTGGTGCAGTACACTGAGCTCTTTCTCCATGTGTATTTCTCTCTCTTTTACATTGTACTCCACACTTTATTGCACAATTGTTTCTCTTTATTTCTGTATGAGTGATGAATGAATGGAGACCGTGTTTGCTCACAGGCTCAGAGGAACAGATCGGTTTTGTTTCAGAATTTAGTAGTTAGCGTGTAGCAGTTTAAGGTATTGAAGCGTGTCTATGATGTGTTAAGTTTGTTTTGTTTGGTATGCAGCATAATTATAGTGCCTTATAACATGACATGATAACCTAAGACAAAATCATGTTTCCTTTTTAAAACAAATTAAAACGATACCATTGTACCATTGTAATGTTCAGGTATTTGTAAGGTATAGTTGGGATGAATTATGAGTTTGGTGTGTTTGTATGATCTGACTGTCTTAAAGACCAACAGACACTTAAAGTTGTTTCCTATGTGATCTATTTGTCCCTTTCTGTCTGTGTGTGTGTGTGTGTGTGTGTGTGTGTGTGTGTGTGTGTGTAATGGTCTTTTGTGTAGTGAGACAGTGGGGAAAGGTCAAGTTTTAGATGTGCTCTGCCCCTTAAACATAGACCAAGTCCACTTTCTAAGACACACCCACACTTTTGAGACATTGAGAGGGTCAGCCGGGTGAGATCAGCTGGCATGCTCTGCTATAGGTCAGAGGAGGTCATGTGATACAGTGCTTATTCTACAGTGTTTGTTTTGTTGGCGTGTACAGAACAGGACGTGGGTTATAGGAAACAAGTGATCGAGCACATTTCTTCAGCAGTATGTGTGTTTATGTTTTAAAGTGTGAAAGTAAATGTGTCTCAATTTATTGCATCTCGTCTGTCTGTCTGCACCTGACTGTTTCTAAAGAGTTTCACAAGGTCGCACCACTCAACAAAATATCATAAAATAACATGAGAATCATGATACAATAATTAGACTTTATAGTCAGGACTGTGTTTGTAGTTCTTATATTAAGCTGCATCAGTATGTAATAAAGACTTGATTTAAAAAATAACTTGGTAATCATTAGGTTCAATAATCTGCATTTGTTTCATCTACAGATGTGCCTTCAGGTAGTGAAGCATGTAAATGTTGTCCAGATGTGATGGAAGTACAATGGCAGTTTTATGTGTTTGTCAGTGTTGTTGAAGTGTCGCTTACTAACTACTGTTGTGTGTGTGCGTGTGCAGGTTTGACAGCCAGCGCTATGGCTGCGTTGATTTTGATGACCACGTCCATCGTGTCAGTAGTGGGCTCGCTCTACCTGGCCTACATTCTCTACTTTGTCCTGAAGGACTTCTGCATCATCTGTGTGAGCACATACACACTGAACTTCATCCTGTTTGTGCTGAACTACAAGCGATTGGTTTACTTGAACGAGGCCTGGAAGCAACAGCTCCAAGCCAAGCGGGACTAGACAAAAAAAAAACTAACTACAGAAGGATGACAACATCTCAAGCAGAAGATCCTCCAACCTCTGAAATTGACTTGTCATCAGGACACCTTGCTTCCAAACAAATGTTCATTTTGTTGTGTGTGTAAAACAAATGACAAATTAAACAAGAAAAGAAACATGTCTTTTTTAGGGGTCACTGATCACAGGTTTATTGCATTGCAAAGAAAGATTTGACAAGCAAAACACAAATCTCTGTTGTTGTTTTTTATGTTGGGTTTTGTTTGTTTCTGAGCTTTGATGGCCAGAGATGAGTCAAAACCATATGCACTTACAAAAATTACCAGTCAGTACTGACGGATGAGAGTGTCCTAACTTTGAGAAATAAAATAATGTAGAAAACATGGAAAACTGTGAGCTTTAGAGATGCCGTTTACAGTTAAGCAGATGTCACTCGGGCTGAGCTAAAGGGTTTGTTAAGACAGGAATGAGCATGAGCTTAATGTTCAGCTGGCTGAGATGATTCCAGGAAATAATAGAATCACTATTGTTGAAAAAAAATATGTTTTTATGTTTACAGATTTTTTTAATTGTTGTGGAAAAGGACCACTCATCAAACACAGAAGAATGTGAGCTGTATGTGTGTAGATCAGATTTATCTGTGACTACTTTTTTATTTGTTTGTCTGCAAATTTGTTTGTTCTGTAAATATTCCCGTTTAGATTGTTTTACTGTTCCAGAAATCTGAACCTGAAGTGCAGCATGTCGGTCACTTCCAGTGAGAGTTTTCCGAAAACTGTTATCTCTGCAGATATGAGACAATGCTACTCTTTGTATAACAGTTTTTACTCTCTCTCTACCATTAGTTACATTTAGTCTTGAATCAAATTCATTCCTGCATTCACTTCACATCATGATGTAATTCAAAGATCATAGTCTTGATTTCTATGGCAGCATTTGTAATGCCAAATCCAGCTTTATTGATTATAGTAAAAAAAATTGTTACTACATTCATTCACCTCTGTATTTATATCTTGCATTATCCTGAAGATCTGAGCACATACTGTCTAAACGCTTAAAACAGAATTGTGAAGATGTAGACAAATGACAAGCTTTATTATTTCTTTGAGTCATAACAGTGGAAGAAGTTTTTATGAATGTAATGGAAGAAGCTTCCATTACGTGCAGTTTTCTGATTGATCATTACAAGTTCTACTAATATGTGAGGTTTTTTTTACTCAGACTGGAGGAATTCTGACATTCTGTTCCTGATTCGTTCTGATTGACTGGATGAGTGTTAGTCTGTTCTTGAAGGGCTGCATCATCTTCACACTCAATCTTCTTGCAGGTTTTTTTTTACATTCCTTACGGTTTTAAATGTTTTCTTAAACATTCAGCTATAGATTATAGCGATTTGGACAGAAGTCTTATGGTTTCTTTTTTTATTTTTTCGGTTCCTAATACTCAAACTCTGCACAAATGGTTATTATTTTGTTTCCTCATCTTATATTTGTGTATTACACAAAACACAGTAAGTTGAAATAGTTTAACCAACTGCGAGAGTTACTGGAACATGTAACAGATAAGTTAATTGAAGAAAACTTAAGGTAATCTTACCCAGTTACGTTAATATAGTTTTATTAGTGATTTTTCAACAGGCTTCAGTTCCTTCTCAGTCAATGGTCCTTAGTCTGGAGGGACAGCATGTTTTTATATATATACATGTGACTAAAATATGTTGCAGAAGCTCCCAGTATCTTAAAATCAACATGAATGACATTTGCAACCTGTTTTACTTCATATCAGTGTGATGCATATCAGAGACTTTTTAACATAAAAAAAAGTTCATCTGTTAATAAAAATGTGGGCTTGTCCAAACTAGACTAAACCTTAATGTGGCTGAACTGAAGGATTACTGGCCTCCTGAATCTGATTGTTGTTATCCTGTAGCCCACACAGCCTAACTGATGTCAGCTGAGAGGAATTGCTTTGTCAGACACTGAGGAAGTTAATGCTTTTTTTTTCACAGTCTTAGTCTTTTAAAGGTTGCTTTATTGCATATGAATTTGTCAAATTCTATGTGTGTGAAAATGTTAAAACAAGACACCCCAAAAAAAGACAAAAAGGTTGTCTTCACAAGTTCGGATTTCAATTAAAGTGCCTTCTGTGTCCACTGGGTCTTGAAGTGACTGCAGCCCTGATTGAAAAGAGATTAAATTGTATCTGCTTGTCTTTTTGGGAGAAAGGGAAATTCATGTTTAAAATCTGCAGTGTTAAATGTGTGTCTTACAGATGTATTTCACCACACAGTAAAACTCAAAGGTCTCATGAAACGGTTTGTTCCTTCACTCGTATTTGTGTCATGTCTGGTTGTTTAGTGTCATTTTTACCATGTTTGTCTTTACAAAGATGGTAAAAAGCATTTTTTCTTACCTCTTTTTTTGATTTCCTGGTGTAAATGTTGGGGTCTGCTGACACAAGCCCCTTTAGATGTACAGACTGTTAATGTTACTGCTTATTTAAGTAGATGAAGATAAAAGCAAAAATGGTGCGATTGGAGATTTCATGTGTTGGCATCAGTTTTCAATTGGCAAGGTGTCTTCTTGGGGGTATTTTTGTGGAAATAAACTGTATTTAGGTTTGCTTCTGTATTTGCCAAATATAAACTGAAGTTAAAATGCTGTATTTTCTTACATGATCATGTCACAGGGTGAAATCTGTTATTTGAAATCTGTGCCTGGGAATCAGCTTTGAGGAGACACAGTGAACATTGAAAAGTGTCATTGTTGTGTGGAGTTAGTCTGCCATTAAAACATCCCCCAGATGAGTCGTCTTTGACCTCTTTCACTTCTGTTCTTGAGAAAAGCAGATCTGAGCACTTTACTTTTGTTCTTTCTGAATAATAAGTTAATGAACCATCAAATAATATCATCAATAAATTCATTAATCATGAATAAATCAATTTATAAGTCAGAATAATGACCCCAAACATTAAGTGTGTATAAAAGTAAAGAGACAAAACCTCTGATGACAACAACACTGACTCGTTCATTTTGAAAATGCTCTTGTGAAATGTGTTTTCATCACAGACATTTCAGAATGTTGATATCTGTGGATGTCTTTAAATGCTTATAACAAAGTGAAATACAGAACAGTGGTCACACAATGCTATGCCACAATACAATGCTGAAAGATTAAAATGGTTGTCAAAAGCTGATTAAACGGCTAAACAGATAAAGAGTGTGAAATATCCAAAGGTCTGATTAATCACAAAAGCTCCAAATGAGAACAAACTGTTTGGGTGATGCTCATTTTAAGAATATTACTATATTATATTTTTACATTGGTACATTGTCATGACACAAACACAAAGATGAAATAACTAAGACGTTCCAATCATGTGGTAAAGTCGTTTCTTTGTAGTTTATATTCTCAGTGGTGATTCTCATGCAGTTATATTGTAATACAATGGTTTTATTGAAATCATCATGGTCATTTTGTGGTTTAAGGGATTTAAATGACCTGGAGATTTCTAGACAGGTGACAGTCGCCTATTTGAATGCAGAGGTAAATACAAACACTGAAACTGAACTTTCATTGATTTGTCAATGGCTTTTCTAAAGAAAAGACATTCCTCTTCTGCTCTGATAGTAACTAACCATCTGAAACCATCTGAAGTTCTCACACTGGTTTCCATGCAGCAGTTTTTACATGCGAATGTCTTTACACGGGACAAACAGAACATGAATTCATTATACAAAATGACATTCACAGTTTAAGAGCTCAGAATGGAAGTGTATGTGCTTTCACGAACATGACTGATGTAGTGCAGGTGACACAAGGCACATCTCTGGGTTCAAACACAGTCAGTTTCACCTGTAATCTCTCGGATGCTTCAGCTGCTGGTGTGTTCACTGGCAGGGCGGCACAGTCGTCTCAGACAGAAAACAAACACAAATGTGCAGATTATGTGCATGGTGATTGTTGTTATTAGTGAATGCTCTGATTTCCGTGTGTACCGGCAGAACTGGTTAGAAGGAAACTTTCTCCGATCACAGACTTTCCTCATCTGGTCAAACACACAGTGGTAGTTCTGCAGGACTGTTTTCTGATGCTCTTGAGCGAACATCATGGTTGGATCCTACAGTTTTCAGTATCAGCCATCTGTCAAAGGAGATGAACTAAGAGAAATTACTAATCTATTCTAGAACAGAATAAATGTATGAACTCACAATGTGCAGGCTGGCCATGACGTCCTCTCCGTACTCGCTCTGTATGATGGGCTCTGAGCCCAAGCTCTAAAATGATTTTCCGTTTCAGCTGATGTCACAAATCCTCCAGTGCATGTCTCCGCCCACTTTTCACAGTTCATTCAAGTCTCAATGAATGTGTATTACTCAAATGTCACACAATGTAAATGATGACAGAGTTTATTTTTGGGTGACTTAAGTTTCAACTACACCACCTCACAAGATACATACAATAACATAGATACAATAACAAACCGGTGATGTTCATGCAGTAATGCTGATGATTGTTAAGGGGTATGTCAAGATTCAAGATTCAAAAAAGCTTTATTGGCATGATAAAAATAATTTTTTACATTGCCAAAGCATAGAAACATTAAATATAAACATTTTAACAAAATTACACAGTAAGAGAGAAAATTGTTTTTTTTAAATATATCTATATGTATACATCTAGGTAAACAGAAAACGTGGAAGTACTGAGAGTGGCATCAGTAGTGACGGGGTTCTGTCATACAGTGTCAGTTTTTGTGTTTTGTGTTCTTCTGTCATGACAAGACTTGATGCATCTTGCAGCAGGTTTGCGCTTATTGCATTTTCTCCCAGTATGTATGACAGCTTGTCCTTTTGTTGAATTTGGTTAAAGTCCTTGTGGAAGTTTGTGAATTGGGGGAAAATGTTTCTCTGATTGTGTGTAGTTTGGGCATGAGGTTAAGAAGTGCAGTTCTGTCTCCTCTTGGTTTTGTGTGCAGTGTGGACACAGTCTGTCTTCTCTTGGTTTCCATGTCTGTCTGTCTCTGCCCGTCTCTATAGTGAGGTTATGATCACTGAGTCTGTACATGGTCAAGACTTTTCTTAGTTTAGGGTCTGTTACCGTTCTCAGGTATTCAGCTGGTTTATATTCTCTATTTAATGACTGATAGCATTCCAGTTTACGTTGCTGAGCTGTTGCTTCTGTCCAGTGTTTAAGATATTTTTATAATTTGATTTACTCTGGCTGAGGTTTGGGGTTCAGACACATGTGTTTTGGGCTGTAGAGTTAGTTCTGAGATCAGCTGTATGATGGGGCTTCTC
>JAZGTK010008190.1:0-18546 GCA_036877625.1 Ambastaia sidthimunki
TAACTTTATGCTATTTAACGCCTTCCATGTCAAATTCTCGTATTTACAACCATAAACATCATGGCCTCATCCATTGTTGACAGCTTTTTCACTTAATCATTCATAGTCATGGTTACAGACTGCAGCTTGCCAGAGGAGAACTGGCTCACCCTGTCTAGCCTGGTTTCTCACAAGGTTTTTTTCTTTATTTACTATTTACTGGAGTTTTGGTTCCTTGCCACTGTCGCACTGTTGGCTTGCTTACAGGGAGTCTGCTGACACTAGCTTAGACAACTTACCCGGAAAACAATGTAATAGTACAACTTAATAATTCTATAAATTTATAATTATTTTCAGTATGTGTGTGTATGTGTAGATATTGTTTACGTATGTTTATGTGTGTGCATTTGTGTGCACTTTATTTTTACATTATTTTTATTTTTCAAGTTTCAAAAGTACACTGTAAATATCCTTGGATATTTTTCATTGTCATTTGTACAGCTGCTTTGCAACAATGTGCCATTGTGAAAAGGGCTGTATAAATAAACTTGAACTTTACATGTGTCAAAAACCAAAATACATAACATTTAGGATTTTTGCAAAAATCTTTAATTTGCACATGTACAAGAACGGGGGTGTGTGCGAAACCAAAACTTATTACCATGTGAATCGCGCCATGATCTGTGATCCAGTGAGATCCAGTTTCGTGACTGCATTACCTCGCTTGCAGCCACCAAGACAGACTAAAAGCTGAGAGGTCTTACACCACTGGCCTGAGTGGTGGACATAGATCCTCAAAGCTCTAACTGGACACAACAAATGAAGCTCAAATGGCGGAGGACAGAAGGCTTGGAGTAACAATGGGTGACCAGCCGTTGCAGGCACCTTGGGAATGTAGCTCTGTTCTCCCAAGGAGCTCCGTCCAGGAGAGACCGTCCAGGATTATGTCTGAGAAGCAGACTTAAAACCCTGGCTAGAACTGGGAACAAGGCTGTCGGGGGAAATGCGTATAAACGCAGCCGTTACCACATCTGTACCATGTCATCCAGCCCCAAGGGAGTTGGATGAGTGAGACTGAACCAGAGGGAACATTGTGTTGACTCCTCTAAGGGAAACAAATCCACTTTCATTTAGACATGCCTCTGCCAAATGGACTCCACCACTTGTGGATAGAGCCTCCATTCCACTGGGGCTTAGTGGGGCATTCCACTGCCTCGACAGGATATCTGCTCTTAGATTTGCATGCCATGCCATATACATTGCTGTGTGGACCACTGTGTGTCTGAATGGATAAAGATTTGTTGGCTCCTGAGGTGTTGGAGGAAGTGCATCAGAGCCAGAAACATCACCCTAATTAACAGACAATTTATGTGCTGGGAGAGATCAGGGTCCACCCACTGACCGTACCCCAGCTCGTGAGGAAAGTGTCTATTGAAAAAAAAACCTGCGATAGCATAATACTCCTAAAGTGGGCCCCAGGTAAGAAACCTTGGTCAGAACCACCAAGAACCCCTTAGCACGTAACCCTTATCACCCTTAGCAGGTGGATTTTGGAATGAAACCCGTTTATCCTCAGCCAAAACTGAAAAGGTCTCATGTGCAGCAAACTCAACAGAATCACACTGACTACTGGCACCATGAGTCCTAACAGCCTCTTAATCTGGAGGACTGTCAGATATTGGTCTATCCAACAACTGATCACAGCAGCAAGGATGGACTCCACACATGCAGGAGACAATTGGGTCTGCATCATAATGGAGTCCCAAATTACCCCTAGAAAAGTAGTTTTCTAAACAGGGGAAAACATACTCTTCTTGTGGTTGAATCTCAGCCCTAAGCACCTCATGTAGCTAACTCTTGAGAGCTGGCCATGACCAGCCAGTCATCTATGTAGTTTAGTATGCGGATACCCTGGAGTCTCAATAGAGCCAGGGCTGTGTCCACGCACTTCGTGAAGGTGCGGGGCAATAGAGCTTGACCAAAGGAAAACACTTGATACTAGTAGGCTTCACCCCGACAGCGAACCTGAGAAACTTTCAGTGTTCTAGCAGAAAAAGTATGCATCCTTTAGATCTATCAGGACAAACCAGTCCTCAGGCTGGACTTGACGCGATCTGTTTGAGCAAAGCACATCTCTGAGTCAACATCTTGATTTTGTATCTTCTCAGCGACTGATTCAAGTGACAAATATCCAGAAAAGAACGCAGCCCACCGTCCTTTTGGTGACCGATAAAATATCAGCTGTAAAAGCCTAGATCTCCCAAGTGAGGGGGAACACGTTCTGTGATTTAGTTCTCGGGCCAACACTAAATGCTGCTCTCCTACCACCACAGTCTGTAAAATGGTGCTGAAAGGAGGAAGGGAGGCTAATTGAATTCTGTACTCTTTCTCTACTGTTCTTAGCAGCCATGGGGCAAATTAGGCATGAGCTTCCATGCTGCCAGGAAGTCGGAGAGAGGTGCCATCCTGTCTATCTGTCCAGTCTCCTAAAACTGGCAGACTGGCAAGCGAAGCCTGGACAGATAAATCGTTGTGCACTTCTACCCGCCGAAAACCCCGCTATGTAGTAAAAATTATTTTAATCCGAGCTGAAAACACGGTCAGAATATGGGTTCTTCCCATGACTTTGACACCTTGGTGTGAAGATCAGGGAAGAATGGAATATTGCGAGAGGCTGTTCTGTATTGGATGATAGAAACTTGTCATCCAACTTAAATGTCTTAATGTGCTGCTAATGTTTGTCTAGCAACTCAAGGCTCAACTTCTCAACAGCATGAGAAACAACTCCTCAAATGCAGCAGAAAGAGGATGCTGCTCTGCCTCAGCACCCATCTGGCTTCTAGCATTCAGATCGTTATCTGATGCTACCAGCATGAGCTCATATTCCAGCTCAGAAGAAACCACCGAGTGGGCTTTTGAAGCTGATATATGTTCACCTGATTCGAGAATGGGAGAGAAAAGGTGGGGCCCATCTCTTGCTGCTCTTCCGCCAAATCGAGCTGCGAGCCACACAAGTAAAGCCTCTGCTCTGCCATGGCAGAAGCAGGACCAGACCCATGAAGTGCAGCTGCCCGGCTTCCATCAGGCTTAGACCCCTATGACATGAGTAATTTTCATCCCATTTCGAAACTGCCTTTTATATCTAAGATACTGGAAAAAAATTGTGTATGCACAGCTTAATGATTTTTTAACGAGGAATAAAATTTTAGATAGATTCCAGTCAGGTTTTAGAGTTGGTTATAGTACAGAGTCTGTTCTTTTCAGGGTCTCTAACAATCACAGTCGATCATAATAATCTTATTGATTGTCTTAGGGATCAGGTTGGTATTCAGGGCTTAGCCCTCAAATGATTTTCTTCCTTTTTAAAAGATAGGACTTTCTCAGTCAGTTTAGGGGATTTTTCTTCTACTGTTGCCCCTCTTGTGTGAGGGGTTCCTCAGGGTTCTATTTTGGGACTTATTTTATTTTCCCTATATATGCTCCCTTTAGGTGCTGTTTTTAAGAAATTTGGGATTCATTAGCATTTGTAGGCGGATGATTCTCAAATTTATTTACCACTGAAATATGGGCAAAAGTGTACTATTCAGTCCCTCCATAAATGTTTGAGTGAGGTTAAGTGCTGGTTGGCGAATAACTTTCTGCAATTAAATGAGAATAAAACAGAGATGATTTTATTTGGTAATAAGGGGAGTGTAGGAAATGTTTATGACTGCCTGGAGTTGATTCCTGGGAAAAAACTGTTCAGCGTGAGAAACCTTAGTGTCATTTTTGACTCTGAGCTTAAATTTGCCGTCAAATCAATGCTGTTGTTAAAAATAACTTTTTCCATCTTAGATGTATATCTAAATTGAAGTCTATCCTCTCTTTTGGAGATATGGAGAAGGTTGTTCATCCCTTTGTGTCATCCCATTTGGATTATTGTAATGTGTTGTATCTGGGTGTGAGTCAGGCCTCTCTCTCTTTCTCTTAAATGACCAATTGCTCCTTATGGTTCCACGTTCCCGTTTAAAATGTAAAGGTGATCGTGCATTCTCTGTTGCAGCTCCTAGCCTCTGGAATGACCTTTCGCTGTATGTAAAATCCTCTTCTACATTGGGTGTATTCCAGAGTGCGCTTAAAACTTATTTGTTTTCTTTAGCATTAGATAATGCTTTGTAACTGGTGTATGTTTGTATTGGTTTTATGTTTTTGGTTTTGTATTGTTTTATGGTTTTATCAACTTATGGTGTTAAAAGTTCTTTATAAATAAAGTGGAGTAATTACAGAGGATGGGGCCAGGCAAGGGATTCTGGGATTTTATATGTTCAGTTTTCTAGGATTTCTTTATTTGTTATTTGACATTTTACAATGTATTTTTTGTAAAGCTTCTTTGCAACAATGCAAAATTGTGAAAGGCGCTACAGAAATACATTTTAATTGAATTAAGGATATGCTTAAAATACAACAGAAATTTTGACATTGGAGATTCTGTTATTCTGTATCACAATGTGGAAAGAAATCTGTGAGATGGGATCCCAAGTGGGATGGAGTGTCCGAACTACACATGTACACAACTTATTATACAATACATTATATGAAAATACATTTGACTAAAGCATTCAGGAAGTCAAAATAGATACTCGAGAAGAAGGATACTCACATCTCTGAGAAGTTCAAAGGCCTCAGTCAGTGCCCTATCCAGCAGCCCTATACCTTTAGCAAAGAGCTTATCAAGATGTCCACGGAAATGCTGCCAAGAAACAATAAATAAGCAAATGAAAATCACAAATTCTTATACGCAATTATATATTTACACCACAGGGCATAACACTTCATTCAGATTTACTGCTCAATAGGTTTATTTTGTTTGACTGTTCACATTGTTTTAAAAGTGAAATCAGATTCGGGTGTTAGCTGATCATGGTACTGAACTGACCCACATAAAGAAAAGAACAATAACATTACATGTCACATGCAGCAGCTGTCAAGTTACTGTTTTGGTGTTTGTTTATCAGATGATGTGCAAGTTAACAAATTTGTAAGCAGGTGAACATGGTACATCTGTGTAGATGCTGTGTCAGAATCAGCAGAGAATCAGCAGTAAGGAGTAGGTCCATATTTAAGTGTGGATCAACAGTCAGGAGTGGATTAGGAGTTAGGTTTATTCGTGGCCTACTTTTTGGAGTCAGACATGTAGACTTGCTGGTTTGATTCTGATGCCAGCAGGTAACAACTGAGGTGTCCTTGAGCAAAGCACTCAACCCACGGTTCATGGTTTGCAGTGTGGGTGTTCAAAACTACTACTCCATGTATCGGTGCACTAACTGGATGGGTTAAATGCAGAGGACATATAGGTCACCATACTTGGTCAGCATGTCACTTCCCTAGTAGCAGTGAAGTGTAGTAGTCAGAAGTGGATCAACAGTCAGGAGTGGGCCAGGAGTAAGGAGTAGGTCAGGATTGGATTAGGAGTCAGGAGTGGACAAGAAGCTAGGAGTTGATTAGCAATTAAGCATGGATGTGTACATATGTGTATGCATATATGTATATATATGATATATGATTTGATGACATGTCTTCAAGACCATTACTCCAGACAATCTGTGGATGACTTTTAAGGTGTGTGCGCAAGAACTGTCCTGGGCCTTCACAGAGAGAAAGTGGGCACATGCCCAGGAAATCCACAGCTACTTCCAGCACAGTGGCAGCACTTGGCGCATCTGTCAGGGCATCCAGGTGATCACAAACTACAGGACACCTTCACCTGCTTGTGACAGTAATGCTTCCCTTCCAGATGCATTGACCAACTTCTACACTTGGTTTGAGGTGCAAAACAATGTGGTGCAAGGAAGATCACCCTTTCTTCCAATCCAATGAGCAGGTACTTTGTCTCACCACATAAGTGCATAAGTAGTCAGGATTGGATCAGCATTTAAGAGTGGATGAGGAGTCAGGAGTGAATTTGGAGTGAATCAGCAGTAGGGAATGGATCAGCAGTTATGAGTAAATAAGGGATCAGGAGTGGGTCAGGAGTATGAAAGCAGCCATGAGCAGGCCAGCAGTGAGGAATGGATCAGCAATCAGGAATAGATGAATAGATGAAAAAACAGATGTCTAGAGTGGGTCAGGAATTAAGAGTAGATCAGCAGTCAGAAGTAGGTCAGGATTCAGAGGTGGATCAGCAATTAGGAGTGGTTCAGTGGTCAGGGGTTAGTGGTGGATCAGCGGTCACGAGTGGGTCAGGAATCAGAAGACGTCCAAAACACTCCCACAACAAGATGTAATCATAAGCACTTTGATGATTTGTGTCTTTAGCTTTGCTTTAAGTGTTTGTCGACACTGCTGTCATGTTCTTCTGTTCGGCTCTCAAACACAGCCTGATATAATATGACCCCTCAAGTTTGTCTTGTATAGAGCAATCAGAGACCTCACACCTTACTGTTCCTCCACAGATCCCTTTCCCAGATGTCTTCCGTATGTGACAGATGAACTGCCGCCAGGGCAGGATGTGATTGGCAAAAAAAAATCAAATGAAATCCAATTTTTATAAATCTATTCCAGTCATGCTCTGATGGGGGCATATTAGCAGACTGTGATTATGAAACATTTTAAAACAAACACGAATATTAACTGCACTTACATCTTTGTTGCTGATGTCAGCTTGAACAAGAGTTCCATTTAGACAGGGTTCAACATAATGCAGCTCCTCACTGTACTGTAAACACACACTGCACTGTAAACAGTTTACTGTAAACAATGTACCATAAACAATGTATTTTAAACACACTGTTTTGTATAATAGTACAAAACTATAACAATATACTATAAACACAAACTGTACTGTAAGCAATTTATTGTAAACACAACCTGTACTGTAAACAATTTACTGTAAACTATGTAAACACACGTTCAGTCAGAAATATTAGGATATATGGAGATACAGTGTTTCTCTCACACTTGTTTCTAAAACAAAGTATTTCACTCACTGAATATGTGCTGCTGAATACGTTGAGTTGTGTGTATGTAAAAAAAATTACATAAACAGTGTTTTTTAAAGTACTTCTTACTTTCAAGAATATAGCATCAGTTCTGGTAGGTCAGGTCAATCAAGCATGCCTCAGCTAAAGTCAGCTGATCAAGGTCAACCAATAAGAACGCGATACATACTAGATGCTGTCTTACTAAAGTTGCCTTCATAACTCAGCTGCCCATTCATGCTGCACTCTTTATCCTCCTCCATTCACACTGAACCTATTAGAACCTATTGAACTTCCACTCCATTATCCAGAATTGTATTATTTTCTTCTTGACATGTTATTGATCCTCTTTTAGATCATATCTTTTATTCAATTATAATTATTATATATTTTGTATATTACAAATCAGTGTTATTTGCAATAATGTGTCCCTGAATATGTAAATATAACTCTGCTGGATCTGTTCTGTTATCTGAGGGGTTTCATCACTGCACAGTCCCACAAGAAAGTTTTGTGATTTTTGTGGTGGTCATTTCAAATAAAACAAAGATACATCATTTTGTTATGTGTAGGTACTGTGTTGTTTTACTGTGTCTGTGGGAGTATTATGTTGTTGTTACTTTAAGACCTACAGTAATGCGCACATCAAAAAATGATACCCCAAAGAGTCACTTAAGACATAATCAGTTGTTTTTACATAAATACTCGACAAACACTTGACATTTTGATGTAAGTATGTGTGTATTTAACCTTTAAAGTGCAATAAGCCCAGAAACAGAACAATACGGTACTCGAACATTAGAAACTGTCAAGTGAAGACTTTTACAAAATAACATAATATTACATTATACAACAAGAACTACAAAACAATTTTGTGCTTCAAGTTGGACTTTCAGTTGGCAATTATGTGAAACGGCATGTAAGAAAATTTCAAACAGACCACCATCACTGCCATCACATGCATGACGTGTATGCTCGTAAAAATGCATTACAACTTCATTACCAAATTAGAGAATTATAATTTAATAAGTTTTGTGATATTATAATAGTAATAACTGATAAAATGACAATTATGTAGAATCCCAAAAACGTGACATTTTAAGTCTGTGCTGCATTCAGTGATCATGGAATCACAACTGACTGCACTCCACTCTGTTCAGATAAGGCTACATGGACAGGTGAAGAGTTTTGCCCAAAACAGTTCCCCATCAGGACCCGATTTTTTTTATAGATTCTCAATAGATTCTCAATAAGGGAAAATTAGGGTCAAATCGGCCATAGAATTCTGTAGTCTAAGCCTGGCTTTAGTTTACACATGCCATAGTTTTGCCTATTAATGTTTAAATAATGGTATGCGAACCATTCAGGATCTATGGCTGATTACACAGAGAAAATTTATATAAGTCAACTTGTTGCTTTTATAGGTATTGATGAACTTACAGCAATAATGTTAAAGAAGTCATCATCTCCAAGTGTGTCCAATATGGAGGACACAGTCTGTCTAGCAATGGTCAAACGCAGACCTTTCATGCTACCACTCACATCTACCAAAATGACCACATCTTTAGGAGATGTAGCTGCCTGGATATACCTGTAAAACAATGTGTTAAGAAAGATGATATAATTGTTTAACAATGAGATAGAAAAAGAGATAAAACAAAAGAACCAAGAGATATAAAAGAAATTCTGATCAGTTTAATATTACAAATCACATTGTTGTGATTTCAATAACACTAATAATGAAAAATAAAACATTTGTGAACTGGCTTGATCTGGATTTTTTCAGATTTCATAAAACAGAAAATCATTATTTAAGATCTTCAGTTTTTGTGAATTTGATTTTAAACATACTGTATTATTGCTTGTCTGAGGTAGGTAAAATTGAAGAAGAACAGCATAAGAGATCAATATTTTTGGTCTGTACTTTTGTAAGAGAGACTTTCAAATTTTTAAATGCCATGTGTTGTAGAGGATATTGTCAATGTTAAGAAGCACACTGGCAAATAAATGCCACAAATCTACATCTTTGATTTTATTGGGTAAACTGAGCGAAATCTATTTCAGTAGAAGTAAATATACTCCACAGCTTAAGGCTAAACTTCATTCATTGCAAAAGGAAGTATTATAAACACTTTCATTTCTCCAAGGTCGTGTAGTCAGCTGAATCCAGACTTGTCCGGGCCTTGACGGGATGGGACGATAAGAGACAGATCAGTGGGACTAAATGGATTAAATTTTCCTATTAACATACTTAGCAACCCAGAGACTAGCTAAATTCTATATTTTTTCCCTGCTTTGTCACAGCAGTGAGATGTTATAGCTGCAATTAGTAACATTATGCTTCGGTTGCCATCTCTGTCTGCTTGACATATTGTAACAAAATCAGACCCAACAGTTTTAAAATGGTTTAATTATCATAATTACCAGCACTCTCTTTATATCCAGGAAAGTTACAAATTGCAGCTTTAAAGTGCCAGAGGAGAACTGGGCCTCCCAGCTAAGCCTGGTTTCTCCCAAGGTCTTTTTCTCCATCTATACATCATTGGAGTTTTGGTTCCTTGCTACTGTCGCCCTGTTGGCTTGCTTACTGGAAGACCGCTGACAATTAACTTAGGTTTTGTAATTTGTTATTATTGATCCTAGCAAAATGATATAATTACAGTCCTAAAGCCTCTACTGTTTTATTTCTTTGTCTCCAGTTCTCTTTCACTCTCTTACATTGTGTAATGTTCAGGTATTTGTATTGTGTATGTATATTTTGTGTATGTATTTTTTGTGTATTGTGTGTATTTTATGGTATTATTGCAAATCCGCTACATGCATTTCCCATAAGATGTTATTTTATATGTGCCATCTCCATGTAAGCTGGAACGGCACTTCTTGCCTAATATGATACCTATCATGTTAACTGACTACTCCCATAGAACACTGAGAAAGGTACGTGCCTTTTCACATAATGACAGGTATTTCTAATGCACATCCATTTATTAAAATTCTCCACATGTTTAAGTTTCCATCGGTGTAGTCAACTCTTTATTTATAAACCAACTATATGTCTTTTATGTCATAGGCTGCTAAAGGATCCACAGAGTAAGAATTTCTATTGTATAGTGTAACAGAGTGTTTCCTGTACATATGACAATAAAACTCTTGAATCCTGAATAAACATAGTACCAATAAATTGTTTAATTAATATACATCTTACACATACTATTTGCAATAATACCATGTATTACGTGTTGAACATGTCTGATGATTTTTCTAATTTCTGTGTTTTTTAATATATCTCAGTATTAAGTGTAAAGCTGCTTTGAAGCAATGTAACATTGTAAAAAAGCATTACTATAAATACATTTTAAATAAATTAAACTTACCATTTTCGATTTCTACAGTCAAATTCTATAACTCCATGTTCATCTGGTGTCCATTTTATACCTGTAAAGGTGAAGTCAAATGTATAACTCAACAACATTTGTGGCCAACTAATAAATGAATGATTAACGAGGACAAGGAGGCGGGGCCACGTTTTAAGATAACAGAGCACATGACACAGTAACAAACAAAACCCATGAGCTCAAAACACCGGCTGCAAGACAGAATCTAGACTTTGTGCCCTTTCCCCTCTATTGAGTATGGCTGACATCTAGATCCCGATGCCAGGACTGAAAGCCTACAAGGATCCACAACACCAGGCTGTCACAATCCTGTCATGAGAAAAACGCTGTTATGGTCGGTGGTGGAATCTTTCCTGTTTATTTTTTGTTGCCTTTCCCTTATTTTTCTTGGCACCGCTAGGAGTATGTCTCTGGGAGTGTGTATGCTCTCTCTCTCTCTTGTATGTGGACACTCCATATAAGGAACGGCATTTCTTGCTTAATAAAAAAACATATCATCTATCATGTTAATTGACTAAATGTTGCATAGTCTTAAAAGTACATACTGTTTTAGTAGACAGTCTGAATACATTACCCTCTCATAGACCACTGAGATAGGTATGAGCCTTTGCATGTGACAATGACATGATATTTTGGGAAAAGGAAAGCTTCCTAGTGGACAAATAGGTGAATCTAAGCTATGCCAAAAATGGCTGCATTTTGCCTGTCACATAAGTCACTAATTGAAGTTCAAAAATAATGATCATATGCTGGAAAAGTGTTGTGTCAGGGTAAGTGTTTCCTCTCTCTAATTTATAAATGTCAGGGTAAGCGTTCTCTAATTTATAAATGTTAAATCACAGTAAAACTAGAATACTTTGCTTTCACAGACGTTCTTTGGGTGGTTTTCATGATTAGAATAATATTAGAAACGGATTCCGGTGACGTCACCTCACAGAATGGCAGCTTAAAGAACAGCTTCTCCGGGAAAAACTGCTTATCTGCCCCGTTAAATGATCAAATATAGCTTTTTTTAAACTTTGTTTGATCTGATAAGGAGGGCAAGAATGGGGAGAAGAAATGGAAATAAAAAATCCACCGCTGGAGAAACTGTGAACGAAGAAGATGCAGGCAACAGCTCTCCTACGCATTCGCAAGCTGACGAAGCTAATGCTAATGCTCAGCTGAGTGATGAGCTAAACGGGTACTAAAACAGAAACAAATACGTTTCCAGACCCTGTTCCCAGCTAAACTACGAGTGTTCTACGACGACGGGACGCGGCTGTATCAGTCGCAAGAGAAGACATGAAGGACAGGGGACTGCCCGTCAATGTGATCACACCGAGAGAGAGCCCCGCTGAGCAGCTATCCCGTACGGCCTGGGAGATGATGAGAGGATTAAGACAACAGGGGACGGAAGAAGAACGAGAGAGGAACATTAGAGAGAGACTGCAAGTTTAAGAAGACGACCCTTGTCCCCCCCAGACGAACTTTAAATTTGGACTAATTGCAAATTTCTGGTAAGCTAAGCAAACCTTTAGAAATATAATGTTATTTTCAGTTTGAGAAGGAGGTATGGCAATGTGAATTTTTCTTTACCCAAGTTTATTTTATATAGATATTTATCTGCATACATTCTTTTCCCCCATCTAAATGAGAGTAGTTACAAAGGAGGAATACTAGAGGAAGTAATTTTGGTGAAATGTAAACTGACTTCTACATTTATTTTTTTGAATACTGCAATAGGGGCCCCCTACTTGTATGGGAGAGAGTTTTTCCCCCCACAGCTAGACGTTTCTTCTAGCATAGCTCAGGGTCATTTGTTAGAGGCCCCTGCCTTCAAGAGGAATCATATTACTGTTATTTGTTCTCATGTTATGCATGTTTTCTTGTTTATATTTGTTCAGGGAGTGGATCAGCCAAATTATTTAGCCCAGAGTATTAACACATGGTCTTCGGATAAATATGGTTAGAGACAAGATTAAAATAATATCCTTTAATGTCAATGCGATGTTGAATCCAATCAAACGTAACAAAGTTCTATCTAAAATGAAAAAAGAACAAGCCCATATAGTATATTTACAGGAAACACATTTAAATGATAAAGAGCATGAAAAAATTGAAGAGATTGGGTTTTTCTAGTGTGTTTTTCTCTTCATATAGATCAGGGCATAGGAGGGGAGTTGCCGTTCTTGTTTCAAATAAAATAAATTCTGAAAAAATATCTAAAAGGGGAGATAAGGAGGGCAGATACTGTATATCTTGGTAAAGGGTAAATACATGAGAACCCAGTTACTCTATTAAATATATATGTGCCCCCAGGAAGTGATATTAGCTTCTTCCAGAAAATGACTAGTATTATGACAATGGAAACAAACGTTTTTTTTAAATTGTGGGGGGGATTTAAATATACATTTGAAACCAAAATTAGATTCCTCTAGCGGGAGAAATTATGACATAAGGCCCCATACAAGAAAGTTAATGCACTTTTTGAAGATGTTGGTTTGATCAATATATGGAGAGATTTCTTTCCTAACAGAAGAGATTACACTCATTACTCTGCCCCTCACTCTCTATATACTAGAATAGACTATTTTATAACATTTGGAAAAGATAAAGACAGAATACACACCTGCGGAATTGGAACAATAGATCTGTGACCATGCACCTGTATATTTATTCATTGATTTTGACCTGCAATCTAAGAACACTACATGGAAATTAAATTCAAGTCTATTTAGTGATAATAATAAAAAATAAAAAAAAGAAATAAAAAAAGAAATCAGTGCCTATTTAGAATTTAATGATAATGGCGAGGTTTCACCTCCTATCCTGTGGGATACTCTGAAAGCTGAACTAAGAGGTAAAGTTATAGCAATATCTTCATACAAGAAAAAAAATGAGAAATAAAATAATTGATGATTTTATTCTAGAGAATTAGAAAAAAGACACAAAGTGAGTTTGACACAAAATATATCAGACGTAATCAAGAAAGTTAGGGACAAAATTAATGACCTGGCAATGCAAGACATAAAGAAGAATTTAATGTTCTTAAAACAGAGGCATTATGAAGGTGGATCTAATGCAATGAGGGTATTGGCATGGACAGTAAGAAAGAAAATGGCAGAAAATATTATTCATAGAGTTAAGGACCCAAGAACAAAAATGATAAAAAACAAGCAAAGTGAAATTCAGGAAGCTTTTGAAGCATTCTATAAAACTTTGTATTCTAGAGTTTCAGGGGGAGATGTGACTCAAATTGACACTTATTTAAATTATTTAGAGTTACCAACTTTAAATAAGAGCAAAATAGAAGGATGGCCACTGATATAACTGAAGAAGAATTAAAAAATGCAATTAGTAGGCTTAAATTAGGCAAATCACCCGGATCTGACGGTTATACGGCTGAGTGGTACAAGGAGTTTAAAAATTCCTGTCATACTCCCTACATTAAATTGGGTTTTAAAAAAAGCACAAACACCACCTAGCTGGAAGGAGGCAATAATATCAGCCATACCAAAAGAAGGTTAAAACGGATTGTGGATCCTTTAGACCAATATTTGTTCTTAACTTAGACTATAGACTATTTCTATTATGGCTAAACGAATGGAAGAACTTATGCCTAAACTGATATATAATGATCAGACAGGTTTTATAAGACGTCGAACACAAGATAATATATGAAGGACACTACACATCATGAATTATATACAAAAAAATAACATTGAAGCAATTGTGATAAGCATAGATGCTGAAAAAGCATTTGATTCAGTTAATTGGCTTTTTCTTTACAGAGTTTTACACAGATTTGGTTTAAATGACGCAATTATAAAAACTATACAGTCCCTATATGATAACCCCACAGCAAGGATCAAAATCAATGGATACTTATCAAATTATTTTACTCTAGAAAGGGGCTCGCGGCAGGGTTGTGCATGGTCACCCTTACTTTTCGCATTATATTTGGAACCATTAGCTCAGTATATCAGACAAAATGAGGATATTAGGGGAATTAATTTTAAAAGAACAGAACACAAAGTGGCTTGCTATGCAGATGATATTCTGATATGCTTGGGGCAACCAACATACTCTTTACCAAAATTGTTGAAGTCATTTGAAATATTTGGCCAGCTATCAGGATATAAGATTAATATAGGCAAAACGTGCAACTCATATAATGACAGAATACCAAGAGAAATTAAAAATAGATACCCTTTGGCATGGAATATAGAATCTTTCAAATATCTTGGCATCAATATGCCACAAGATTTTACAAAATTACTTGAATGTAATTATTTACCTATTTATAAAAAAATTAAGGAAGATATTGATATATTACAGATCATACCTATAATGATTAATCAAAATCAGTTTAACGAATGGGACAAGATGTTATCAAGATATATGGCAGGGAAAAAAACCTAGAGTTCGGTTTAAAACATTACAGCTAGCTAAAGAAAAGGGGAGTTGGGATTTACCTTGTCTCAGAGATTAATACTTTGAATGTGTGATACCCTTTGACATTAAAATTTTTGGGTACATACCCAAGGAATGGTTAAAAAGAGATAAATATTTAATGAATATATTGTTGGTAGCTGTTAAGAAGAGTTTTACAAAAAAATGGTTGTCACAAGAGAGTCCTACCCTAAACGCATGGATGGATATCACAAAGTAAATGTATAAAATGGACCGCATTTATAACAGCATTTATAAATCATAAAATGGAACAATTTACTTTACATTGGGAAAAATGGACCAAATATGCAACATCTCATAGACCTGATTTCATTCTTTAATCAAAATTCTTATTTAAAGAAAGATCACTCCCTATATGTACATAGTTTTTCTTTCTTGACCATTTTTGTTTTAGTTTTTGCTTTTATTTAATCTGAATGTATATGTAATTTGTAATAATTTAAAATTATGTAATTTGAACGTATATATGGGCACATATAGATATGTACATATCTGTGAATATAAGTATAGATACATGTATATTTGTATAAGAGGATTTCTACATGTACAATGTCTGGTGTGCATCTGATGAAAATGTAAAGTTAATTTAAAAAGTAAATAAAAAAAGAATAGTATTAGAAACATCATAATGTGCACACTAAAACAGATTGTTGCTCCTCTTGTAGGAGAGTTACTACAAACCAGTTTGTACTGGTTTGAGTTACTGCAACATGACATGAAGGTCACTGATCTCCAGATGGTTTAACCCAAGATTTCTGGTTTTGGGCAAATTGGTTGCTACATCATCTGGACTTTTACTAATGTCGCTTATGATGGATGCCACATACTCCTTAAGATCTGAATCTATATAATTTTCCACAGGGTCTTGAGCAAATTCTTGACTGAAGTTGTCATAGTTTGATAAACACAACATTAACACTCTACAATCAATAGGAACACAACACACTTATAACACAAGTGAATTGTACCTGATTATTGCACCTGACAGAGTGGCTTGTTACAATTTTATTTTCCGACCCTTTTTAAATTACCCAAAACATTGAAAACTCACCTGGATACTGTCTGAAGAAGCCTTTTGCGCTACCAAAGTACTGCCATATGAGAGAAGGGTCTCGATGAAAGTTATCCACAAACACCTTATTTAGTGCCTCTGACCAGTACACCCCATTCACTATTGCTGAGTCTGTAACAGAAGGACACAGATATTATCTACACATTTACTTGCTTTAAATTTTGAGACTGATACCAAAGGTGTTTATTGCTAAGAGCTTCACTTTGGGACAAATTGCTTGTAATATGTATATTAAAGTATCTGCTAAATAAACAAATGTAAACATAAAAACAATAAACATTGGCAGAAAGTGAAGACAGATTTAAATCTTTGTTAAAAGTATCCATGGGCAACATGAAAACAGTGGTGTGCAGTGATTGTGCTATTAAGGGAAGTGAAGATGCCTGGGGCCAAGAGCTAGTGCCACCATTACTGGGACCACATTAGAATGATGTGATAATCATGACATTATGAGTAATAGACATAGTGTCATTAGGTTACTGTAATCCCTCCTCTCAATGACCCAGTTCTCGGCACTCAATCCAAAATACATCTGTTTGAAACAGATGACAGAAAAACTGACTTCCACACAATTACTAAAGTATATTATTTTCCTCTCAGTATATTATTTGTTTGGGTGCCAAAGTACATTTAACTTTAGCATTGGATCTGAAGCTACAGCAGGTAGTATGCTTTCTTATTTTTAGTTCAATGGCGTAAAAGGGTAAGCAAGTACATACTTTTTATGCACTTGCTCTGAATCTCTTTTCTCCTTACTTTCTTTTGTCATAACTCCTTGGTGTCAAACATAATTTGTTGCTGTATTGTATCACATCATGCTAGCATTATGGTAGCTGGTTAGCTTGTCTTCTGTGTGTTTTTCTCTCCTGCATTTTCATCTATTTAGAGCTCATCAAACAACTGTGGTAAATCGGAATAAATCAACAAACATGGTGAGTCTGTAACGGAACACGGACTTTCAGGTAAGGTGAATAACAACAGAATTTATTGATATATATAGAGGATAACAGGGAAGGAGATATTGCAGGTGAGTAGCGGCTAACAGCTTTAGCAGCGGACAAACAGAGATATTGCTGACGGATTCTTTCTCTTTCAGATCGTGGGAAGACCAGGAGAGACGGAGCAGGAACAACCAGGGCTATGGAGCAACACACACCTCAGCGTGACTAGAGAATCAACAGGAGACAACAGGTAAGTAATACATTAGTATGTCAGTTTGCATAAGGCATACAAAACTGAAAGGGACTCCGATACCTGAATACGTGTCTGCGTGTTAGCGAGATCGGACAATGAGTGCAACTGAGGTGCGTGTTTATGAAGGGAGGATAATGACTGGAGTGATGATGAACAGGTGAAAAAGTTTTCAGAATAAGAGACACGCATCGAAACTCTAGGATAATAAGAGTGATAGGGGTTTAGAGCAGATTTAGATCTAGAACTAGTTCCATACATTTCCACTGTATACAGGCCACCAGGTTATCACTCAGACTTCAAAGAATTTGACTTTTTATAACAAGTAGTATTGACCACAGATCAAGTCTTAATTGTCTGTGATTTTAACATCCATGTGGATAATGAAAAAGATACATTAGGTTTGGCTTTCAAAGACACGTGTCAGGACCCACTCATTGTCATAATCATACTTTAGATTTAATACTGTCCTATGGTGTAAATGTTGATGACATTAATATCCTGCAGCAGAGCAAGACATTTTAGATCATTATCTAGTGTCCTGTTTAATATATTTACCCATGATTGCAAAATCAGCTCCTTGCTATAAATACAGTAGAACAATAACTTTTGAACTTCTGAATCTGAACTGTCTGAATTTGTTAGCACAACAGATAACTTTAAAAACTTTGATAGTGCAACAGAAAACATTAACTCACTCTTTTCCAACACCTTAGACAAAGTAGCTCCCCTACACTTAAAAAAGATAAAAGACAGCAGCCCAACACCGCGGGATAATGAGCATACCCACAACCTAAAAAGAACAGCTCCCAAAATGGAACGAAATTGAAACTAAACGTCCTGTCACATATGTAACTCTTGTTCCGTGAAGGAGGAATGGGATTCCCGTGCAGCCCCAAGGAACCAATCATACATCAACAAGGGTTCCACTCCAGTTTGACTCATTTTCCTCTCTGGCCAATGTTAATTGGAGCAATTATTGGAGACATGGCGTTAGTTTTCATTGCTATGCTATTATGAAATTCAGCTGTACAATTGTAAGACACTTGGTCTAGAGATACACTGGATTCATTTACAGGAACATATAATAAAACAGTAAAACTTCTCTGGTGCTTGTTCCCTATAATATGGTTTCATGCTTACCCCAATGAGGTGCTAAAACCCAGGACGTGACCTCAGTTTTACCTCTGCCTACCCCCCTTTCCTTTCACTCTCCTTCCTCCCTTTAGGTTCAGATCGATGAAGATCAATGGAGAAGGCAGTTGTGGCCTACTGGTTAGTGAGCCAGGCTTGTAATCAGTAGTTTGCTGGTTCGATTCTAGTGCCGGCAGGTAGCAACTGAAGTGCCCTTGAGCAAGGCACCTAACCCCCGATTGCTCCCCGGGTGCTGCAGTTATAGCTGCCCACTGCTCTGGGTGTGTGTGTGTGTTCATGACTTGCAGTGTGTGTTCACTTCTCACCAGTGATGGGTTAAATGCAGAGGTCACATTTCGGGTAT
>JAZGTK010008191.1:0-18546 GCA_036877625.1 Ambastaia sidthimunki
TGTGTGTGTGTGTGTGTGTGCCAGTGGTCATGTGTCTACCTTGGACAGGTCTCTGTAGTTGCTGGGCAGGGTGAGGTCAAGCTCTTCGCTGTCGTAGTTGGTGATTACCCAGGGGAACACGGGATACTGGTTCAGATCATTAAAAGTACGGCCTGAAACAGAGAGAGATTTAGAACATTTTCTGCAAGGCATATTACCATCGTCATAACCATGATTTTCACCTTCATCAACTTCATTATAATCATCTCTCTTACAATCTTATTAAGAAAACTACAATGATGAGGAAATTGTCTACAATGAGAAGAAAAATTAGGTATTATGCTGTGTCCTCACTCCTGACCAAACATCATAAGATTCCAGATAAGCAATTTGTCTGTCCACACTAAACTCTAAAAAGAACTACTGTGTGACATGACGTAAATCAAAACAAATAAGAAATGTGATGGTTAATGTACAGATATGCGGAACAATTTTAGACCAATGAGATTTTATGATGAATGGCCAAAGCAACAGACACAACAGCGTTTGCCACAGCTGTTTAGACAAACACTTGACAAACACATTGTAATTTAGAGTTATATTTTATTGCATGATTATCACTTCATCTCATTGGCCAGATAATGATATAGTGTCACAACTCAAGGTGTCAGTTGAGCTGGTGATTGGACAATGTCTGGTGATGACCAGCATTCAGATGTCAATGGTTTTACCCGAGATGGTGTTGAGGAACATGAGGTACTCAAAGTTGGAGATCTCTCGTCTCTGCCAGCGTTGGGTCATGTTAGAGGCCTTGTAAAGTTGTTTAGGGGTGGCCAAAGAGATCCGTCTGCAAGGGAGAAACAAACTACATTTAAAAAAAACATAATATATACAAGCATATACACACTTCAGTACCACAGCACAAAAGTGGCATTCCTATGAATTTAATATTAGACACAAGACAGCTATATATAATAACTATTTTGCTTATGTTTGCTCCTCCTATCAAAAAGCTCAAAATAAAACTGCAATTCTGTCAAACAGTGGAGAGATAACAATGTAACCTTTCAGTGCTATAAACAAAACATTAAAAATAAGTAACACAATAAAATATCTTGATCAGATTAGCAGACCGGAACTGTTGTCTGAATAAAACCTACATCAAAATGGGGCACAAACGCAGACATGGAACGGCCTGGTGGGCAATGTGGGAACCTGTTAAATGAACGCTCGCAGCGCAAGCAAATACGCGGACACTAAAACAAATGACCCTCCATCCAATTAAAACAAAGCGAAATTAGAGAATTTATCACTGTCAGTCTGCGTGATTACAGTCATTAGGGCTCTCTGAAGTTTCCAGTGCCCTTTGCCCCTCCTAACACACAGGCAACACTGAGGAAATGCCACACTAGTGTTGCAGAAGGGCATTACTGATGTCCCACAGGGAAAGTTTTGTCTCTGATGGTCAGTACTTCTGCAATCACATCCCACATTGCTTCACAGACACACAGAAATCTCTCTGATCCTAAAGGCACATCTGTAGCCCCGCGTGGGATCATTATCAGCTATACTCAATTACCCACACTGTTATTTTAGTTAAGTTCAATGTACGTTTACTTTTAATAAAAGCACTGATTTAGTGGGACTGAATAGTGATGGAATTTCACTTGTCTAAATCTTTGGCTGGAATACAACAGCAACAGACCTGCAGGTTGTGTGTGTGTGTGTGTGTGTGTGTGTGTTTCCTGTGCTTTCACTCTGCCCTGAAGGCTTTCCAGCCACCCCTGTATTTATTTCTCGGTCGGGGGAATAAATAAATGATGTGAATTGTGTTTGTGTGAAGGTAATTAGGCTGTGTAACAGCTCTCGCACCCACCACACACACACACACACACACACACACACACAGAAAACACTGAACGTGTTAAAATCGAACAGGCCAGGCCTTGTGCAATTTGTGTTGAACAGGAATTGTGTTTGCATGCTATAATGCTAACTCTTTTAATTTTAAAAGGAAGAGTTTAGTAAGCAGTACATATACTGTGTATATTATGCACACTTTACGTATTCATGTAACATTCATGGTATACGAAATTAAAGTAGAGCTTTTCTAGTTACAAATACCTCTTTACAAAGCAAAGGATCCATCTCCAAATATACAGTTCAGCTTATGCTAAATGTTACATCAATAACAATGAACACAATAATCCAAAAGATTAACCTAAATGAATAACAGGTCATCAGATGTCTATTTAAAAGCCTTCTTTAATAACGGTTGCAAACTGTAACTTAATGAAGGAAATACCTGGTCTGAGGAAGGCCAAAATTGGTACCAACTCCCACCCTGGGAAGACTGTGCACCACTTTCTTTACTACGGCTGCGTCTGGGAGGTTGAACATGACCGCAGCTGTACAGAAGAGAGAAAAATTAACTTCATTCACTGTGAGTAATTGTTTTGTTTGCAGGGTCCAAAATTAACACACGGCAAGTGTGAAATAAGAATAAAAAGTTGGCTTTGGTGAACACAGTATATAAAACAGAGTTACTTGCCAGATGGACAGTAACTTTAATTGAACATAAATCTACATGGTTTAAATCAAACTGTAAACATGATACAATGTGACACCCACTGAAGAAAGTGACAAGAGCGATTGAAATTAAAGACATGCAAATTGGCTAATAAAGAAAATTTCTGTTTCTGTTGCTTTAATGACTCTTACATCAGTGGAAAATTTAAAAGGTGCTTAAAAATCTAGGATGACTCCATGTGGAAACGCATTTATGGTATATTTCTCACGCTGAGCCCCCGAAATACAAGAAATAAAAAAATAGCAATACATTTCTTTTGTCAGGTGCAGTTATCCTGAGAGATGGAGAGTGACTCGTATGATGCTAAATGTGCCACACAATGACTTATCACACATATGCTAGAAAGAAAAATGGCTCAAATATTCTATTCTATTGTCAAAGCAACAGAACTGTTGGCCAGTACTCTGACATATCACACCAGCGTTATAAGCGACTCCAGTGTGGCCCTTTTCCAATCCTGTTTTAATCGCATTTCCTGTTTGTTGCCCTGTCCAACAAAGGCAAAAAACCTAAAATGTATATCATAAGAGACAGGTTAGTTCTTACTCCTGTTGGCCATGAAGACTTCCAGCGCTGTGTTCTGCAGCAGATACCGGCGAGAGAAAACCGCTCTGATCTCTGTGAACAGCCATTTTCCATGCAGACCCTCTGTGTAGGCCAAGATCTGTACAGCAGAAACACACAAGCATGACTGAGCAGGGAAAAAAACATATAAATACAAATAATATGGGTGAAAATATATGAGAACTGCGGGGGAAAGGAAGGCCTGAGTTCATTTATCACCCATAGCTCCTGCTCAGGGTCACAGAACAGGATTAATGTGTATTATTGATCAGTGCTCATGAAAAAGAGATTCTTTTAGCGCTAAAATGAGCCCCATTCACACACACACTGAGGAAGGTGCAGCAGGGCCACAGTTCACTAAAAGGTGATCACTACCAGGAGAACTAGACATCTATCAATATTTGCCCTTCAACTTGGTGTGAGAAAGGCAGGGTTTATACTAGACTGAGATCAACTAGAATCTAAACTTGAACGGCAGGAGACAAAGCAAAGACTTGTTGTGTTTTTGTTTTCATTTTTTACAAAGGATTTTTCTTAATAGTGATGTGTAGGATGCAAAAAAACTTGATCAAAAAGAAAAAAAACATTCCTGAACTACATACTGTTACTTGTAACTCTTTCTCACAGAGTTTAGTGACATCACAGAGTGTACCGATATTTTGCTACTGATGTGTAAATGGTATGTTACTGTCAAAAACAAGGAATGTTATTGCTTGCGTGAACAGCACATTTGTGTATTTACCTGTTAAATCATTCTGGTAATTTGCTGGTAAATTACCAGGATTGCTGTGTGAAAAAAGACCACAGAAACAGCACAAATAATATTTCTGAAGGTTAAACACCTCATTTGACCACTGCATATTCTTCAACAAACCAGTGCTATTCTTATCCCCTTTTTCTGGAAAGTGTCTGTATAACTTCATGCTGGAAGCTGCTCATCTGTGCCAAACATTATGATCTCGTCTTTACCCTCTTCTTATCTTTCCATCTTTCCCTCCATATGCTCCCTCCACTTTCTCTTGTTTCTAATTTGGCTTAATTACTGAGTGGTTGTCAGGACAGGAGAGGAGCAAGAGACCACCGCACCTGATCTGAGGGGGCTTTGATTAAGGTGGATAAGCAGAGTTAATCAGACGTTCTTCCTGTATCAAGGCTAACGCTGATACTGGCTCATTAATGAGCGACTGAAACAAAGACAGCCAGACAGAAGAATCGGAGAGAGAGCAGCTATGTTCTGTAAGTGATGTCACTGCTTCTGTCTGCTCTGTAGACTCACTTCAAAGTCTCCAGAGTTCAATTAAATGTGGATTAGGGTCGTTCCACCGCCCCGGTAAGGCTGCCGTTCGTTGGCGCAAACTCCCTGACAAGAGGTATGCGAGACGACCCACTCTACTATTTATCTTCCTCATCTCCCGTCTGTCAGGCTGTTGGTATGGAAACCGCACCATTAATGTGATATCTGACACGCTACCTAACCGAGGTATCGTGAAGGTGTTTGATCCTGAAGGAGTTTGCGGACTCCGAAAGCGAACGGGGTTGGAAATATGAAGTCCCCTTTTCACCCACATGCAATGCAGGAAGTTTGTCTGGTGGATGTGTCTGTTTGCGTTGCATATTACAAGCAGCTGCCATTGAACGGTAATGAAATTAACCCCGTGTTAGCAGTGTTAATGCTGCGAGACTCCTACACCCACACGCACCCCACTCAACAGAACATGACATGATAAGAGAGACTCCACCATCAGAACACTTCCTGCCATTCTACATGTAGTGAAGTGAGTCTATATGTAAACATACACTGTCAGACATGCTTAATTTAAATAACATTCAGTGTGCTTTAATGTAGCATATTGTAACATATAATCACATTTAAAGAATATAATCAGATTTGATCTGATAAGTGAAAGAATTGTAACATTATTTTAAAAAAGGGTGAGTGCTTTCCTGTCCTAAATTTTTCAGGTGGTTGCTTACTTAAAAGTCCGTCATTCCCAAGTGTCTGTGATATTCCAGTCTCTAGATATTGCTTTGGTCTTTCCTTTAATATGAGTCTATGGAAACATTTGGAAAATTTTCATTGTAAAAGCAATATGCCTGATTATTTACGAAAACAATAGCAAAACACGCTCTCCTACATGCAAACACCCCTAAACAAATGTATCATACAGTACAGACAAGACACTGAAGAAAAAAAGAGTCCCTCTCTTAGTCCCTAAGGACGACAGCCACCTGGAACTGAAGTTCAGCATTAGACCATCAAATCTTGCTGACTAAAAAGATGACCTTTAACCTGTGGTATATTCCATCTCTATAGCAGAACTACTTCAATAGTTTCCACTTTATCTTGCTGCTCTTTTCAAACCCTCAGGAATAAAGAGATGATGCAATATCTAGGCTTGACATGCCGTAGAACGATATGACTATCCAAGTGTGATATCTCACTCTTGTGCTAAAGTACCTTAATACACAAGGCATCAGAATCAGAACATCATAAAAACCTGAAAAAGAGGTTCTTCTCTTTTATTTACCTCCCAGGACACAGTTGCCACATGCTAAACACTCAAAACACCTTAGCAACCAAATACCTGGTAATCACCCACAGGACAAAACATAGACAAAACAAATAGGTGGAATGTACATAACAAAATATCTAGTTAATCTAGTTAATTGTCAGAGCTGCTCAGTAAATATATAAACCAGGGAGTTGCAAAACACAATTTCTTTGTGCTGAACCCAAATGACAAGGAGAATCATTTTACACACAAATCGTGACTATCCAAAAGTCACAGTTCTATTTTGTCTGCTCTTGTTCTGGATGCAATTTTCTTCCAGTAACCCCAAAACACCTAAAAACAGAGAAGTTTAATTTGAAGGCCATGACGCCCACGCCAACCTGACAACAAAAGGTTGAAGCCGAAACGCGAGCATGTGCGTATGTGCGTGTCATTTCAAACCGCTCAACCTGTTAGGACAGAGAGGCAGCAAGTCATTTCTGAGTGCTGTCATTTGTCTCTGTCAGCCGCTAAAACGAGTCTGAGATGAAGAGAGACACATCTTTCACACACACACAACACATTCTGTCCTCTGCCAAAGGACCCCGTGTGCACAAACGACACCCTCCAAGCGACACACACACCAGGGACTGCCGCCCAAGAGCATGTGCTCCGTCTCTGACAGAATTGAATGAAATCTAATTGAAAATACCCCCCCACTCCACGCCAAAAAAGAAGGGGTGGGAGGGGGTTCGAGGGAGAGAAAAAGCAAGAGATAGCAAGTGTGAGAGAGAAAGCGAGTGAACTATCCGGTGCTCTCTCAGAAAGATAAATGAGTCTCTGAACAGCAGTCTCTGTTGGGGAAAGCGTACACTTGTGTTTGAGGGGTGATAAGAGCCCTCGCGCCCAGGAAAAGGAAACAGCTCTCCTGCCACTGATAGAATCCAATCCTCGCTTATAAAACCTGTAATAAACGAGCATTATAATGCTCAATTTGAAGCCTGGCAACCAACGGCATGAACATTGTGTCTGTGTGTGTGTTTGTATGCATGTGTGTGTGTTTGTATGCGTGTGTGTTTGTATGCATGTGTGTGTGTGTGTTTGTATGCGTGTGTGTTTGTATGCATGTGTGTGTGTGTGTTTGTATGTGTGTGTGAGTAAGTGAGAGAGAGAGAGAGAGAGAGAGAGTGAGAGAGAGAGAGTCTCTCTTTTCTTCCACTTGAAAAGCTTGGTGTTTAATGTGCCTATGCATCTGTGGAGCAAAATGAGGTGATTGAAGTTCAATTTGTATGCTGTTATTAAGTGTTTCCGCCTGGCTGAGTGTGTTAAAGATTGCGGATGGGACATTTATTATTACCTTTTGGTCAAATGAAGTGGCCTGGGCGATAAGGTGATGAAATTAATGAGGAGGAGGAAATGGGTGATCCATCAACATCAACATCCAGAGCAGCGAGTACTGAGACGCAATATTGGGAAACTTGATAGAATTCATGGGAATAAAAGGGAGGAGATATTGGAGAGGGACTGCAGTTTCTAATGCATCTGGCCATGTAAATAACAAGCCAACACACACACACGCATACAGAATCAAAGTCGCATTACTCACATCAAGGAATGCAACTATATTCTGAGAGAAACCATGCTTATGTGATGATTTTTTTGTGTTTGTGCACTTCACTGTTTGTTTGGGAATGATTTGTGTGTGTGTGTGTGTTTTGCTCATTACAAAAGTAATGATATTTCTGTACAAATGTGGAATAGCTATGCCATCAGCTAGGAGGATGTAAAACTCTGCCATTGCTATCAACTAAAGGTTACAGCCTGAAACTTTAATATACTTTATGGAGGCGGATGGAACAGGGCAATGGTAACCCTCTGAATTTTCAACAAGCAACAAATCACAAACAGATAACTTAGCATATTCAGCATATGCTTAGAATACACTCCTAAAACAAAGGTTCCTGAACGGTTCTTTGTTGGGCTGTATGGTTCTTTAAGGAACCTTTAAACATCCACAGAGATATTTTGTTGTACAACATGTTCTTTGTAGTGTTGTACAGCCTATTAAAATGCAAGAAAAAAGCATCTTTGACTAAAAGGTTCTTTGGGAACCCAAAAAAGGTTCTTCCATGGCATTGCTGAAAATAATCCAATTTAGTACCATTATTACAGTATACAGTGCAGTACAGTCTATACAGTCTTTACCTTCTGCTTTTGTGTGTAACAATAACACAAATTTCCAAACAGTGTTTGGCATTAACTGTAATAATCATTAGGGATTTTTGTATGCTCACAGATCTAATGTGCCTGAGATTTTTGCACAGTATTGTAGTCTTAAAGTAAAAAGGAAGGGTGACTTTCAGAAAAACAGTTTTTAAGGTAATGCATATGTAACACACACAACAGTCTTTTGGCTCACCTCTCACACACATCCACAAACATGTCATCACCAATCAGTAAATGAGTTTATCACTCTAATGAGACTGAGGGGCTTTTGTCGGCTTCAACCGAAAAGCTTCACAGTAGATATGTCCAGATAAGTCGTAACTTTCTCCATATGACGCATATGAGTTATATGTCAGTAACTTCAAGCCAAAAGTCTAATTACACAAATGTGTGTTTATTTGTTGATTTGAAAAAAATTTTAAATGTCAACAAAAAACATACTTAGTATAGCTTCACCTAGGTAAACAGGTGAACATTAAACTATAGCAGCATTATACATGTATAATTTTATACATGTAAAATGCTGATGTTTTGCGTTTCATTATTATTTATATAATGTTTAATATATTATTAATATAATAAGGTTCAATGCCAAGTCATTGGGGCATGTGGTCAAAAAAGATCAATGAGGTTTAACAAACTGTATGTTTATTCTGAAAAGATAATGGTGCAGCTTTAATGGTAGCGAAGTACCTATAAAAAAACAGAAGTTTCAAACAAGTCTACACTTTGAAATATTCACTGAGGTTTAAAGTGTGACAGCAAGCCACAGTGTCTCCTACATTGAATATATCCAGTCTAATTGGCTCCAGTCTAATCAAGAACAGATCTCAAAAACAAACCAACAAACAAATATATAAACATTTACACATTCATGCTGATGTGAGAAGGTTTAGAAAAGCCCAATTTAATCCGAAGGGTGAGGGCATGTGGAGGTTAGTACCACACGATTAAAGAGTACAAAAATGTGCCCCTATGGTGAGAGCCGGGAATCATGGGATTGTAGAAGCACATGATCTTCTAAAGTACAGGATAAATCTTAGTGATTGAAGATTTAGTGATTGAATTGCATAAAAAAAAACTCCCAGCTAAAAACTGATACTAAAGTGTGTTGGTCAATCAGACTAGTCAACAAACATTTAAAAGACTGTAAAATGAGAGAGTGATGTGAAATATCTATTTTGTTATCCACTTACACACAAATGCACAAGTTAACTTAAGTTAACATACAGTATAACAAACTACGGTATAAACATCACACAAACATTATCAGTCAAGCGATTAATAATGAAAAGAAGAGCACAGAGCATTCAGCAAATATACACATATTTATGTGCGTTATAGCCAAAGTGTTCAGTTCTTTGAGTATTTAGTCCAATGGGGATTAGAACCTTCTTTGTTCCCCACCAATCTGTTTGCCAACAGGTTTAGCTCACTGAGAGAGAGAAAGAGAGGGCGAGAGAGGAAATCTTGTGTGGATTTAGAAAAATGTCAAGAGCTATAGGGTTAATTGGAGAAGAACTGAATCCTTTAGTGCACTTACTCATTAAACATTTGGCCTTTATGTAGAGACCTGTAGGGGGGCAATAAGGTACTGTAAGAATTAACTCTAATGGTTTAAATGGACAAATGAGGGCATTTTCTGCAGTACGAAAGGCTGAAAAGCCAAATCGCTCTAAACATGTCAATGCAAGTGAGCATCAAACAGTAACACAAGTAAATAACTATTACAGCTAAAATACATAAAGGCAACTGCACAGTGTTGCAATTTCATTATTTTCAGATTAGGATTTCATCTTAAAACAAAAATGTCCAATAACAAAGATGGAAAAAATTTGGAAAGCTAACAGAAGAGGAGATGCTATATAGTTTTTGGAGGAAACTGAGAAATATGATCAAGCATCAGGAGAACAGGAACTCAGTCCAACATCCTTTCCTGACTGACATCTATTCAAAGACTTCTCCATCCTGAGAGATTTAAAGCGCTTTAACCCCAGGGCAACGGAGGGCAGCCAGGCTCACTGAGGAGCAGAGCAGAAGAAAGACAGGATAAAGGTGACATAAGCGAGAAGAAGAGGAGCGTGAAATTTGGCAGACATTCACAAATCGACTGTTTTGCTCCAAGCGCCTATCTGGTGCTTCAGACCAGAGCAACAAGTGAGATGGAACGATTATGTTGAACAGTTCCTCATGATGGGGCACCAATAACATCCAATTAGTCACATTTATTTTCCATACTAACAATTTCGTGAATGTGTGAGGGGCTACCCCAAATACTGCATGTGTGAACGCTAACTCGCAAAGTGTCTCGGACTCCCACCATCTCAACACTTCTGAGGAGCATGAAGAAAATCATGTCGACAGCTTTTCCTGTGGTTCAGTCCTTCCACGGACCCCAAAGCATTCATACAGAGGAGAAGCGGCCCGGTCAGGTTTAGATCTTGTCCCACTGCCCACCACTTTCACTCCAGTCTACTGTCATGCTGTTCCTCACTGTGTCTAAGGCAGGATGGCAGAGAAGTGAAGTTCCCCTAATCCTTCTATTGTTCCGGGTCTAATTGGATTTGGATGAGGAAGGTGGGGTGGAGGGTAAAAATGTGAACCCCCTATTAGGCTGCCTAAAGGGAAGACTTTAGTTTTTTCATGGCCTGAAAAGGAGGAACCCTCCAGGGGTTTAGGGGATTGAAAGGTGGCAGAAGCTGGATTATGTTTTTTATGACTGTGTATTTAAGCAGGTAAACAGAAGGCCGTTACAGGGGAAAAGTGCAGGCAGGGGTTAATGCTGGGGTAGGCAATTCCTAATTATATGTGAATAAATTGCTCATTTCTGTGGCTGTGATATGTTGCTGTGAGACCACTCCAGGGAAGACCTCTGCAGATGCTTTTCAAGAAGCTGAACTTTAATGCATTTCACCCCAATTCTAAACATTGGCTTTCATTACACTGCAGACCAAAAATGAAAAGGTTGCTTTTTCATACACAAGCACACAAGATATAAGCACTCTTGGCAAAATCCGGCAGCCGTGTACTTGGCAAAATCAAGTCTCATAAAAGCGAGTCTAGAAAGACAGTTACCAAGAAACCAAGCACCAAGTAAACAAAGTACCAAGCAGGTTATTTGACCTTTGTCTTTTTCATCAATGCTTTTGTTAAAGAACACAAAAATCCACACGTCCACACTGCTGGTAAACTGGATCGTGAGATGTTTGATTGAATAGTCACCTAAAAGAACGTCACAGATGGCTGCCTTACTGGGCCCTATGGAGACACCATTTGAACCAGACTGGATGCATCATTAACCAAGATCCAAGTGTTCTGGATCTTTAAAAACGAGAATAAGAGAAAAGACACTAAATCTACAGCACTTAAACTGTGATTTATTGTAAACATGGAAAGCTATGCCATAGTCCAAGTTACAAACAAGCGATCAAAAATAGCTGAAATAAAATCATAACAACAATAACATTTAGCCGCAAGAAGAGAACAGAGGTGCGAACCTAATCTCAGGCAAACACATTCACTCTGGCATCCATAAAGAGTCTCATCCATCTGGCTAGCAGCATATGCGATGACGTGTATCAGTGACTGCTCTGCTGAGTAAATGATGGAGAGCAGATCAATCAGGCGACTGGGAGGCTCCAAACCTTCACCCTGTCTACAGAAGAAGATGGAGCAGCTAGACTCAGGTGCAGGAAACCCACCTACTGTCTGGGGAAGTGGGGCCACTGATAATAGGGTTCTATTATATGATATAAACCTGGTCTGTTGGTACTCTAGGACTTTGCTACTGTGTTTTCGGATAGACACATTTGACTTGTATTCTTTAGGCATTTATTTAGATAAAAGTTAACGCAATGTCTATATTTGGTAATCAGCCTTGGGAAGCTTTAGTTTAAGAATATTCTGTAAGTATTTATATATATATATATTTCTTTCGTAGAACCAAAAATAAACAAAAAACTGAACAACATCCTGACTACACTTTAAAGTAAATGAGGACAGGATTTTCATTTAGGGGTGAACTATTCCTTTAAGTTGAAATATTACTTTAATAGTGAGTGAAATTCCCTCCAGAAAACTACAGTGTCTTCTGCAGGGTCATAGAGAGAGGCATGCTTCTGATCCTGACCTTCACCAGTAGCTCCATAGTAGCACAATACATCTCTCTGAAACATCTCTGTAGGATGATGTCCATCCCACATCATAAAAGTGCCATCAGGAAAAGAAGGCCACAATAGAAACAGACGATAAATTCAACGGAGGATGCAAGTTGGAAACATGAGGGCAGCTCTCCTTGACTTTGACTTGCTTCTGTCACAAATCTGTTTCTTCCCTGCTCTCAGCCTTCAATTATAATCTCTGTATCAGCAGACAGGATCAGTGACCTGCTTCATACCGGATGACTTCATTGAAGGAGAAACCACAGAGAGGGACAGAAGAGCGACGTTTGCTCACCATCACACTTCTATTAGTAATGTGTTTGCACTTAGGCTAAGCTTTTCTTAGAATCACTAAAGCTAACCATTTTGATCTAGAGAACTCTGAGAATGTGTGATCTGATTAACTCTGATTAGGTTAGATCACGCTAGCTTATATTCACTATTCTAGCCGATTTGCTAACAACTGATAAATATAATAACTGATTTAGCCAGATTTCTCACTCTCTACAGTCACTGTAGAGCCAGTGGAATATTTAAGCATTATAATGGACGAATCCCATGTTGTTTCATGCTTCCATTGTTTCCAGCGATTATAATATTTTTAATGATAAATGAATTCTTATAACTACACTTGTTTTGTAATGAGAAATACAGTAATAAAACCTGACCTGGATTTGTTGACAATAAAGGTGGAGAGAAAAGTAGCATTGCCAAGGTCTTGTGTTTGACTCCATGAAACTGCACATATTTAAAAAATGCATAGCTTTAAGGCACTGCAAGTCACTTTGAATTTGCCAAATACATAAATGTAAATGTGTGAAAAAGACTAACGTGGGAAATGATGGAATAAGACAGAAAGAGAGAGAGAGAGAGAGAGAGAAAGAGAGAGAGGCCAGTGGTATTTATAATGATTCTGTTTCAAGTATCAATGCAATGTTTAACATTTTCCAGAGGCTGCGATTACTCCGCTGAGGTAGACATACTTGAGAAAAGCTGACACCTTCAGTTGGTCTCATGTTGCATTTTTTACTTGTAAATTATACTGTGAACATAATAATTTGCCTGAAGTGTTAAATTAAAAACTTGACAACCCCCTCCCTTTTTTATACCAGGTGGATTTTTTTTTTTTTGGATGGTTTATTATTTTTATTATTTTAAAGTGTTGCATAATGTTCAAAATGCTTTAAACCTCAGATCTTTCTGTTTTTCCAGGTTTAAATTACAGATTTTTAATGGTATTGCAGATGTTTGCACCTCAGTGTATAAAAAGAGAGAGAGGGTATATTTGGCAGAAGAACAAGAAGTGCAAGAGAGAGAGAGAGAGAGAGAGAGAGAGAGAGAGAGAGAGAGAGACCGGCCATCATTCAGGCAATTCACTGTACGACTCATCAATTTATCGACTCGTCCGGGACGCAGTGTGTAAATGCTGAAGGATATGAGCAACAGTCACGGCTGCTCTCCTCCAGCTCATTGATAATGACAGAGCTGCTATGCTTGGCCGTTAGCCTCTGCACAAACTATTTACGCCTAACTGAAAAATCAATGAAATCTTCAGACAACCTGACACCGATCAGCAGCAGTCGAAGGTCGTCTATGGCAACCCGAATGAGGAGGGTGTGAGCGGGAGCGGTGAGCCACTCCAAGATGTTTGCAGGACAGGCATAACAATACTTTCTCTGGGTAACATCCCTCCCACATCCCCTCCTCTCCTCCTACCCAATTAGGTGTGAACAGAGCTTGTCCTTCAGAAGGCGCTCGACTAGAAAGGAAGTTTTATACTAACCGAAAGTACGGAATGCAACATCCCAACGCAGGATATGTGCGTATGTTAAAAACTGAAACGGAATTATGGAAGTATGGAACATTGGCAAAAAATAACAATCAAAGGACTGAAATATATAAATCACACCTAAAATGCATTGAATCCGTTTCAACAAACAAACCAAGAAAATCAAACTATGTGGCATCTGCACAAATTCTGAACTTTACTCTTAAGAGCAGTTTTTGTAAATTATTCTAACCAGCTTTTTCCAAGGTGATTTTTAGTGTATGTATGAAATCGGTTCCCCTTAAGCTCACACAGGTTTCTAGCAGATTAACCACAAGTGCAGTTCATTACATTAACAACAGACATGTTCCAGAATAAACAAATACTTTCTGTCATGATTTTAAATTAAACTGAATATGTTTGAACAAGCAAAATGTGGCTTTTTGAATAGTGTGCGCTTTTAAAATGCTGTGTTGTTTAATATTTAATTTTATGTTTTAATATTCATTTTTGAGGCCACTGTATAGCATTATTCACTAGGTACTGGGACCTGCACTGGGTCCTGTATCCCACAATGCAATGCACTCGGTCACCGTCCATTTTCTATGTGACAGATGAGATTACAGTAATTACAGCTGCAATTTTCAACATTTGTTTTTACTTATTATTTCAGTCTGACTGTTAAGAGTTAACATTTTACTAAATATTTACAAAATATTACCTATACGCCACTTACAGGCAACACAGTCAGGTCATGTGACAACATTGTTTTGAAAGTGTTTATCATGGAATAGCAGCTTTTGTTTTACATACTATTTTTTAACATTACACATATAGATCTGTTCTCCAAAGAAATATCTCATTGAAAGGAATAAATAAGTAGTGTCTAATCAAAGGAGAACCCTCAAACAGATCAAACGCAGACGGTGACCGTGAAGGAAACAGAGAGCCACCCATCTGCTCCATGACCTCACCAGATCTCCCTGGCAGATGCGGAAAGGCCTGCCAAGCAATTAGTACCAGTGGTTGACTTGTTTGGGGCCATCTCCAAGGGGCAAATGCAGCTGGGGCCTCGTGTATGTGTATGTGTGTGAAAAGGGGGTAAGTCGGTGTGCCTTTTTTTTGCCTGCTCTCTCTCACGTTTCCATTGTCGGGCAGAAAAAGACTACAGGCTAAAACATCTGTAACTGACATTCTCACCCTCTTATCATTGACATGAAAGAGCATAGCATGCTAACTTCAGCTGAGATGGGAGAAAAACTGGTGCAAATTTTTCATTCCTTCTAAACGAGCCCGGAGGACACACGAGATGTCTTATTATACACCAAAGCTGTTTTTCCTCTGTATGGTTACAGGGATGGTTCATCTGTTAGGGTATGCAAGAGATGTAAATCAGAACCTATAAACCTCGATAAAATAAAAATATATTTTAGCGCAAGTTAGAGAAGCTGTTTTTTTTCTCATCTATTTAACATAACAGACTTTTTATTAGACTTGGAAAGTCGATAGGTGGAACCACTTTAGGATTATATATTGTGCATTTACTTTAAAAAAGGATATAAACATTTTTATACATTTCTCTTTAGTTACACTACAGTAAGTACTCATACTGGTTTGAAACAAGTCTGTGAGTCCAGGAGCCATTTTCTTCACATACAGGAGAGTCAGGCATTTTTAACAAAAAGTAACTATTGGTAAAGTTGAAAATGCATGATGGCGCTACAGGGATATAAACTTGTCTTCTTTATGTGGGCAGTATCTGCCACCTCAACATTTTTCATACTTTTCTGTTTGCCCTAAAAACGTGTGCTTTGTGAAAAACCCAGAAGCGCTTGTCTTGGTTTTGAAGGTGCCCCTGAAGTTACCCGGATTGCTGTTTTTCTTTTTTCTTTGATCAGCGAACACATATCTGCCCTTTTTTTAACTAGGTCAGATGACCTGGAAATCATGTTAGACTCCTTAAGAATGAGGGAAAGTGAGAGAGAAAGAGAGAGAGAGGGGGCGGGAGAGAGAGAGAATCTTATCAGACACTGTCCAGTGTTGTAGAAAGGATCAGAGTGGAGTCATCAGATCAAAGAGCAGTGGCTCCACACTACCGTGCCTACTCATCTTCTTCTCATCTTCTCTGCTCAATAAGAAGAAAGCTGTTTTGGTCTCCAGATAATATGGAATGTTTTCAAAAAAGAGATAAAGGAGGAGAAACAAGCCCAAAAGCATTTCTCCTTGTGATGGAGCTTATTTAAAAGGTTCTATCGAGTTCTGCTAAGTGCATCATTAGGTTCAAGAACATTTTGCCACATCAGTGTGAGAAGAAACATCTACCACTTGCTGAGCTTTTAATAATTTACGTACGGCTTACGTTACGCCAAAGATATTAAATAATATACTTTAAAAAAAGATCAAAGTCTGATAACTTATGTAATTGTCTATCTATGCTGTTTTTGGTCATTTAAAAAAAAAAGTGTAATTATTGAAAATAATCAAATATTAATGAAAGTTATCTTCCTAGTAAGCCTAATTGAAAGAGGTTCATTCTAACACAGTAAGTCAAAAATAAATTATGGCGGAAAAAAAAACAAGTTCTTGATTTTAGCTCTGCTTTTAGTTCTTGATCAACTAGCTCTGCCTAAACATGTTAACATACAGCAATTTAAAGAAATATCAACCAATCGCATTTTATGAATATATTCCAATAGTCTCTCATGCCGAATACTCAGTGTAACTTTACACACAGTCTGAGATCTTTATACAAACCCAGAGGAAGGCCTATAATGTACATTATTGATACTATGTATTTCTACACCTTAGTTTAACACAAGTCTCATATCTTTAAATATTAAGTACAGAAGTTATTATTAATTATCAATACCGTTGTATATATAAGTCTTCTTAGAATACATGCTTATACATTTCTACTGAAATTATATGGCTAAGCTGAGCTTGTCTGTGGTTCTGGTAAGGCTATCTAAAACAACCCATTATAAGTAATTCCTCTACTCACTGTATATAATGGCTCATTGTGTGAACTCCTCATTTCTGCCTTTTAATGACTCAGGGAGCGAATTAATCCTTTTCGGTTCTGCATTTTGGCATTTAAACATTTTCTGTTCTGGGAAAAAGTAAGTAAAAAGTAAAAATCTCCTCCATTTTTTTCAATTCTTGCAAATAAATCTGATGTCTTCACATGCCAAATGAGATAGTAATGGTCTTTTACATTCAGACAGTAAACGACAACAGTGTGCTAAAAATAAACATGAATTTAACTTCATTGCAAGCCAAACACTGCACAGAAGGACAAGATTAAAAGAACAAATTAATTCAGGCTCATTCATTATAACAAACTGTAACTCAAATAACTAAAGTCAAACTAAGCTTGCACGCATTAATCAAGTAACATAAAACAACAGTTTACTAGACAAAATAGCAACTGCTTTAAACAATAACTGATTTAAATTTGTAGCTGTTTTTTATCTTGAATCTTAAATGAAACATTTTATTAAATATATACACTCCCGTTTTCTATAACTATTTGCAGAGATTACCAACACTTGCTATTTATTAATAACTTAAAGGAACATATTCTCCCATAACTTTTAACTGTTTCTAAAACATTACAGAACGATGCAGTATAAAGGCAAAACAGGTTGAGTGTTTCTGTATTTTAAGAATTTATAACTGATGCATTTTTAAATACACCTACAATTGGTAACTTAAAATCCAAATACCATCACTGTAATATTTACATATCATCTCGCTTGTTTCATTTAGTGATGCGTTTCACGTGCAAAAATAATGTTTGGGTAATAAACCACGGCGATGTTTCTTTAACGAAAAACATTGCACAGCGTGACTCTAACAAACAGCGGTTTACATGGGCGAAAAATGAAATACCCAGCGGGCTTTCAAACCAGCTTAACACCCACACTCGCAGACGCTGGTCTCTCCCACTGTAATACACGCATTTGCGACGGATCGATACTTCCAGCGTCTGAGCGAATGGCCTTTCATTCAGCTCAGTCTACACAACGCATCCCTATATCTATAGACTTCTCCGTAAGCCTGTCGTTAAGACGAGCTGTGATAAGAGTTTAACTCATGAAACAAGAAGTCTGGCTTGATAAAAGACTTCAATTACCACACCAAACAATCTCTCCTCTCTAAATTATTCATTTTAAACGCGTTCCGCTGCAAGAGAGAAACAGCTCAGATTCAAATAACCCCTATGAGCACAAAGAGACGATGGGATGAAAACATGAAGAGGAAAACAGAAAAATAAAGCTATTTTTAAGGCAACAAACAACGTGGGCGAACAGAAAGCCGTTGCGTTAATATAAAAGGTCATTAAAATAATAATTGAATTTTTTTTATCAAAAGTACAAAATCAGACTAAGCTACTTGCATCGCGACACTACAGTTAAAAACTAACATAAAACGATGGAAAACCGACTAATTTAATTAATAAAATTGTTTTAGAAATGTTCGAAATAAAGTTTTAAAATTAATAATAAAAATTAGACTGACTTAATCAAAAACTTTTCCCTTTCCATTATTTTTATCCAATCTTAGTGCGTTGCCATTATTTAAAAATTACGCAAATATATTTATACATCTTATACATCTGCACCGAAGCGTTTCTAAACCCCAACAGATTACAGCTCAAGTAACTCTGTCATTTAATTACAATAATACTGAATAACTCGAAACACATATCAGTCTCTAAAATATTTCATTACACTCATGATTTCACCGACCATCGCAGATTGTTGA
>JAZGTK010008192.1:0-18545 GCA_036877625.1 Ambastaia sidthimunki
AAATACGGTATAAAACAAAGTTATATACTGTATGACATTTTATGAGTTTCTTGTTGTTAGGTTGGATGTTTTGGCAAACCCTGATGAAATTGTATTAAATCCAGTGCCCCAGCTGTCCATCCCCATCAATAACAATTTTCAGATAGTTCGAGGTAAGCTATAATTAAATCCTTATTATTTATAGTAGGGATGCACTGAAATGTTCTAAAACTTATTTTAATGTAACTGGCCACCTTGCACAGTTTGTATGTCTGCAAATCTATAGATGTAACAGGCCTAAAGGTTATTTTTATAAGGCAAACAACAATTGTAATTGTTGTAATGTACAAACTATTACAATACTATACTATACTATACTATCATATCATATACAATACTGTACAATACAATACAATACAATACAATACAATACTATACTATACTATACTATACTATACTATACTATACTATACTATACTATACTATACTATACTATACTATACTATACTATACTATACCATACTATACTATAATTCTAATTTCTTTCATTGCTTTTAACACAGGCTGATTTAAAATTAGCATTTCCTTTTTTTTGCCCCAGTGTGTTTGGAAATTTCGGTTCAGTTTTTGCCAAGAACTGTCATTTCAGTGCATCTTCAGTTTTAAACAAACTCAAAACTCACATTTGATTTCTGTCAATAAAGCTCAAGATAATTAGTGCCGTGTGTAAATGTTTTAACCTCTCGCTACTGATCAAATATTTAAGAAACAACAGGCTGTGTTTTCTGTATCCTGGTACAAAATACACACAGTTTAAGTGCATAACTGTCTTAATTTGTTTTTTAATTCTCATTGTAGAGGCTGAAGAGGCACTTCTCATTGACATCTCGATTAACAGTAAGTTAGTAACAGTTTTTTTTATTAGCAAATACACAGTTGCCTTTTTGTTTTTCATTTGTTTAAAGTTATTTGTTTTTACACTTGCTTTCTTGGCAGCCATGTTCCAAAGTCTCTTATTTAAATATGCAAACATAGATAGATAGAAAAGAATAGAAAGTTTGACACGGTTTCTCAACAGCAACGGTACGGATTCGTCTGCGAGGTGAAAGATCTCCAGAACTTCTGCTGGAGCTACAGGATGACACGCACACTCAGTCTTTCCTTCAGCATGCCATGAGGGCCAAACAGCAAGGTGATACACCTCATTTCCCTGCACAGGACGCAGCTGATGCGACGCAAGATGCATTTCTTATTTATTAACCACTCCAATCTTTTATTTACCAGCGTAACCAACAGCTAGATTTATGGGTTTGTAATGGATGCTTGACCTTGAGGTCAGGCACATATTTTGAGTTATACCTGCTACATGATTTCTTTGATGTTTTGTTGCATTGTTTGTTTTTATTCCACTCAGGACATGTTTGTCTTTTAAACTCTGTCCTAAGAGAGAACAGAGGTTTGTTCTTGCCATTGTATTTGGCACACTTTCAAAAATGATACACTGGCCAAAGTTAATTTAGAAGACATGAAAGGTTTGAGTTACTGTAAAAGATTTAAGTTAAATAAGAAGAATATGTTTATAATACTTATAGATTAGTAATTACTTATAGATTTTTATTTCTGTAGGGAGGTTAAAAACCTTAATCCAGATCGTGTTGTTTGTATCACTTATTATGGAAACTAAAAGCTTGTGGTTCTTTTGGGGCTGGGCACTATTTACACTTATGAGTAAAGTTACCTGTTGCAATATGATAACAGGTTAACCATTTGTTTTATAAGCCAAAAGGTTCATGCTCTGTCATGTATCAAACTATTACTGGTAAGGAAATATTTGCTAAAGTCCATTAGCAATGTTTTAATATTAATGCCATCAATATATGAACCATCACTGTTGAATGCTTCACCTTAGCTGAAAAAAGAAGTTCACTGCCCAGGAAGATGGAACCTGTTCCAGTCAAAGGCTGCGTTCCAATCCCACCTCAGAGAGGAACCTCAAAATCCACCTCAAACAACATCAACAACAGCACGTTAGCCAAGACCTTAAATACAGGTATACAATATAGAATGGAACGCAAAGAACTTTAATTACAATTCAAATTTCAAACCACAATTTCAAATTTTGGTCACATTGCCAGATAAGGGATTTCTTGAGTACGCTATATTGCTTAAAATTCTGTTGCTTTGTTTCTCTGTACGTCTGTAGATCCCGCCCTCTCGCTTGCCACAGATTTTGGCTTTGAGGAAAATTTTAACCATTGTTTAAAAGTGGAAGAAAAGAAGAACAAACAAAACCGTATAGTTGCACAACGAGATCCACCTCCTCCACCATTGCCCCCTCTTCCTCCTCGGAAAGGCACATACACACCACCGACTAACCTCACAGCGGCTCCAGCCACCAAAGAAAGGCCACCACCCACACAGAACGCCACACCTGTCAGACAAGAGTGAGTGCTGAGTCCTTAACCTACAGCGTCTCTGGCAGAAGTCTGGATTTTTAGCCTTGTTATGTGTTGCATTGCAGGTATCATTCTGTAGACCGCCCTGTTTCCTGGAACGACAGCCCGTCCAACCACACCATGAGGCAGGCCATGATGAGCAGTCACTCCGGCTCAAGAGAAGGCCTGCTCAAGTATCGCCTCAACAAGAAGGAACACGAATATGTGGACATTCAGAATTTCAAGTAAATGCTTGAGAACTTCACATAAATCAGTTTTAGACCGAATCAGATTATTTAGAGATTCATTGTGTTTTTTAGGTTCTTTTCAGGCACGTGGAACGTGAATGGTCAGGCCCCTGACAGCAGTCTTGAACCCTGGCTGTGTTGTGTTCCTGACCCTCCGGATGTATATGCACTAGGGTAAGAGGCAGAATGAAAAAGGTTTTCGTGCTTTATCTGGTAACATTCTTTCTTCCCAGCCTAAAGCAATAAGTAAACCAATAAGTAATGTTCTCTAAACGTTCTTTCAAAAACGTTCTTGCAGTAACAATTGTGGAACATTTTACATTTATGTATAACATTATATATCATATCAAAAATTGTATTCATTTTATTTGTTAAGTAGTTAACGTTTTTATTACTTTGAAACGTCCATACGACCAAAATTTTTAGCTGGGTTGGTGTTTATTAAAGCATTGCAAGAGTCAAATTTATGTTCCCTCAACATTGTAAAACCAGCTGCCTTCTTCAGTGCTTGTTGAAGATTTTCTGTTATTTGACAGATTTCAGGAATTGGATCTGAGCACAGAGGCTTTTTTCTATATGGACTCATCCAAAGAACAGTTGTGGGTTGACGCAGTAGAGAGAAGCCTCCACCCTAAAGCCAAATACATACGGGTGAGTGAGTAAGTGACAGCTGGTCGCCCAAGCCAATCATATCGTTGCTTTTAAATTCAACAGGTAATCATTTTTTCAAATGAAGGAAAGTCAATGTATCTTTCTGAAACTTTTCAGGAGTCTTATGACTTCCATAGTATCTGGTGCTCCTTTAATTTTGTGTAAAAATTTTTATAAAGCTCTTCATCCTGTTTTTAGGTGCGTATTATTCGTTTAGTGGGAATGATGCTGGTGGTGTACGTCAACAAACAACACAAACATCACATAAGAGAGGTGGCTGCAGAGTCTGTGGGAACCGGCCTGATGAATAAAATGGTATGTTTGAATATGTTACAACAGGAAGTGGTGTGTCAAATCAGGAAGTGCTTTTGAGCCTTTTGATCGATATCTTTGGCCAGTGAGTATATAATGCGTATCTCTTAGTGTAGTTGTTTTAGATATGATGAAGCTATTGACCACAGAAACAACCACAAATTGGATAATTCTTCTCAGTGCATTATTATGTATTACCTGATAACATAAAACCAGTGATATTTATTCCTCCATTACTTTATAGGGAAATAAAGGGGGCGTGGCCGTGCGCTTTGTGTTCCATAATACTAGCTTCTGCTTCGTAAACTCCCACTTGGCGGCTCACGTGGAAGACTTTGAGCGACGGAACCAGGACTACAAAGACATCTGCGCCCGTATGAGCTTCCACCTGCTGGAATATCCCCCTCTCAATATAGTCAAACATGAGTGAGTGTCAGAGGCTAATGAGTCATTGTGCAGTCTTAACATAGTAACTAATGTTACTCATTTATAGGCTTATGTTTAATCTGTATGCAAATGATTTAATGTTTATCTCGTCTCCGTTAAGTGTGGTGATTTGGCTTGGAGATCTGAACTACAGGCTGTGTTTGCCTGATGCCGGGGAGGTAAAAAGACTCATTGCTGAAAATGAGCTACGGAGACTCCAGGAGTATGATCAGGTGAGACCTTGGGATTAACCTGGAGTGATTGGAAAGAGACAAATGTTCATTAGGAGAACTAAAAGTTGAAATAAAAAAAGTGTAAAAGGATAAAAAATAAGTATATATCAAGTATAAAATGCTCAAAGTCAATAACAGTGATGGCAAAATTGAAGAAGGAATATTTATAATCCCTGAACTATTTCTGGATCAAATGTTAGTTAATTTGTGTTATGGGGAACGCTAAATGCATGAATAAGCAGATTCCTGTGTTCATTGACGTGAACAGGTTGATCTTTGAAACTTCTCATTTTGCACAGACTTGTAGAGTTTATTCCAGGTCAAGTTCATGTTGTCATGAAAGCAAAAGGGGAATTTTTTTTACTCATGTTGTTATATAATTTTTGTTAAATTGTTGAGAATTGTATAAATTTACAGCAAAAAAATGCAAACTAGAGGCAATACGAGGTCTCAACTCTTATTTTAGACTCACACTTTTGTGTCCTTTGTTGCTTTTTTATTTCTGTGAGGTTTGCATGTGCCTGACTTCTCTTTCTGCTCTGAAAGTCACATCATAGCATCTTCTGTTTCGGTTTCACTTTCTGTCACCAGCTGAACCTCCAGAGAAAAACGAAACGAGTCTTCACTGACTTCACCGAAGGGGAGATTAATTTCATCCCAACATACAAATATGACGCCAAATCGGACCGATGGGATTCAAGGTACAATCAACTGAGCATCATTTGGCATTGAAGCATCCTTAAAATTAAATGACAGCTTATCTGTAGCTTAACTGGTAAAGAGCATGACGCTTGCAACATCAAGGTCATGGGTTCAGTTTTCAGGTCATAAAATGGATATTTTGAATGCACTGCAAGTTGCTTTGGATAAAAGCATCTGCCTAAGAGTAAACAAATAAGATTGAGATGGTTTATTCTTTGTTGTGTGGCCGCAGCGGGAAGTGTCGAGTCCCTGCGTGGTGTGACCGTATCCTGTGGAGGGGGGTTAACGTGACACAGCTTCACTACCGCAGTCACATGGACCTGAAGACCAGCGACCACAAACCCGTCAGCGCTCTCTTCAGCATCGGGGTAAGATTCACTTCCACCATTCACTTCTGCCGTGAATTCACTACCGCCGTGGATTCACTACCGCCGTGGATTCACTACCGCCGTGGATTCACTACCGCCGTGGATTCACTACCGCCGTGGATTCACTTCCGCCGTGAATTCACTTCCGCCGTGAAGCTCCATTGAAGGAGACTGAGAGGATCTTGTTGATTATTTGTGTGTGTTCTGCAGGTGAAGTTGGTGAACGATCAGCGCTACAAAAAGGTGTTTGAGGAGATTGTGCGTGACATGGACAGAGTGGAAAATGATTTCCTGCCCTCTTTGTCGCTGACCAATCGAGAGGTGAGTAATGAAGAGGAGCAAAACTCATTCTTCATTGATCTACAGGCCCGCCTCCATTCTTCTTGAGATATTACAGCTTATTTGTGATGTTTTTTGCACTGTAAGTGGATTATAGTTTAATTGCGTGTGCTGTAATTGTTTTGAGACTGTGTTAGTGGGCGCACAAATGTGTCTTAATATGGAAAAGTACAAAACAAGCTGATCATTGCAGGAAACGCTGCATCAGCGGATATTGGAGACACAAGTTTGTGTTAGTAGCTTCATTGTTAACTTTCTTCCCTGTAGTTCACGTTTGAGAACGTGAAATTCCGGCAGCTCCAGCGTCAGAATTTTCTCATCACTAATGATGGGCAGGTTCCATGCACCTTTGCCTTCATTCCCAAACTCAATGACTCACAATACTGTAAGCCTTGGTTGCGTGCTGATCCCAGCGAGGGCGTGCTAGACCCTAGTGAGTATCTTTGTCACATATGGCTTTTTAAACTCCAAAGTAGACAGTTTTTAATTCATGGGCCCATTGGCTACATCCTTTCAATTATCCACTTTATTGCAGATGAAAAAATGGAGATCTTCTTGGAAGTGTATGTTAGTAAAGACTCGGTGACTCTGCTAAACTCTGGTGAGGAGCAAATCGAGGACATCCTGGTGCTTCACCTGGACCGTGGGAAAGACTTCTTCATCACTGTCTCTGGAAACTACCTGCCCTGTTGCTTCGGAACATCTCTGGAGACTCTGTGTCGCATGAAGAAACCCATTCGAGAGATCCCAGTCACCAAACTCATCGATCTGGTGAGGCTTCGGCCACCGCTGCAGTTATTTAAACACAATATTAACACATGGGAATATGTATTTATGCTTATATGCTTGCATACCCCTTACAGAATCTGTAAAGCTTTGTGCATTATTTGTGCAAAAGTGCAGATGTTTTCAGCTATTTCAAAAGCACAATCTCTCCTTTATTCAGTCCTGCAGGTGGAAGGTAATGACACAAGTGAAGAATATGGCTAGCACACTAAATAAAACAATGTCTCCTAGGCATTGACTTTAAATAAGAGAAGATATTTATGTTTGGCATGTTTCTATTTTAATGTTGCTCCTTTAAGAAAGGAGAAAACCAAGTATCAAGTTCTGAATGGCTCCTCTAATAGGTTTTGGCTTGTTTGGTAGCAATTAGTCATCAAGCAAACCACTCTCAGTCAGTCCATGCTGTCGACTTTATTCTTCAGTATCTTGAAATACGATTAGTTTCTCATTTAGACAGCAGCACCATCTGTAGTTGCTTTCTGCTGTTTCTGTTGCTCTGATGTGCCCAAATGTGATTAGTCTTTCATTTAGAGAGCAATGCCGTCTGTAGTTACTTTCTGCTATTGCTACACAATCCAAATGATCACTGTTGGAAGCTGAAAGCTGCTTATCTGTGATTATGCAATACTGCCTCTGTCTTCTCACGGATTATGCAATGTTTCTCTGTTGTCTCATCTCCTTTCCTCCTTTCTGCTCTGTCTACGTCTTTCCAACCAATCACTGTGGTCCTGCATGACTCTCAGGGAGAGGATAGCAGCACGGAAAAGGTAAAGTCCCTCTTCATCCACAGAGAACATTAGATGATGGATTAGGACAGGTGCAGTTATTGGGCCCTACATGTGTGAGTGAGGATGTCTTGCTTTTAAACATGTGCCTTAGTGCCTCCATGCTTGCATAGTGTGTTGTTCAGAACCATGTGATGTATTGGTCAAACAGGCCTGCTTGACACACTGCTCGGTCACTATAATGAAAGTCACTGTGGCTTGAATCTCGCCCCTCTTCCCTGCCCTGCTCATTGTTAACCAGTCAGCAGTGTTAGTACACTACTAGAGGAAGTGGCTCACAGGAAGACGGGAAGTGGCTTGCAGCATGGGGAAACCAGCCTCACATATCATAATAGAGTTGACTATGTGGTGTTTGGGTCAGCATGAGATGAAAGCTGAGTTGCCACTATTTGCATGAGTCACTTTTTTTTCGGAAATCTTGAGGCTGTCACTGTCCCATTTACCAAGTTTCTGTGGGTGTTCATGAGAGAGAAAGAGACAAGCACTGCTGGGAACATTCAGTGTGGCCCGTTCTGTATGATTACAGGGATCAGTTAGTTATGTCTGTGACTCACTTAAAACAATGTGTTTTTTTTGCCAATGTGATCATCTTAGCCTCTGTAGGAATTTATAACAGAGCAAAGATGTATATCATATAAACCATTTTAAGACATTATTTCAGTGTGTTTAAATCATTGTCAATTCATCAGGAGAAATCCAGAATGAATTTCCTGTTGGACAGCACTGATACAGAAGACAAACCTCTGAAGATTCCCAAAGAGGTCTGGTTGCTTGTTAATCATCTCTACACCAAGGCCTGCCAGCAGGTAAACTCCAAATCAAAGCATACATACACCAGAATTTAACAATAACTTAACATAATTGCTCATGAGATGTCTTTCTCTTCTTTTATACAGGAAGACCTCTTCCAAACCCCTGGTCTTCAAGACGAGCTCCAAAGTATTATTGACTGTCTGGACACCAGCATTCCTGACTCTATCCGTATCCTTTTCCACCAATAAAACTTGTAAATATGTTTATATTTAGAAAGGGTAAGTTTTTCCCAACCAGTGGAGTGCCTTTTACTGTGTGATGTTCGAAACTGAACGGTTTTAAAGACTCTGGGGTGACTTTACATAGAAATGCTAATGGCTGTCAGTTCAGTAAAAGTGACCAAGTGCCTCTATTTAAAAATACTTGGAGTGGCTTGACTCTCCCACACAATTCATCCGTTCTTTCTGAAACTCCAGCTAGTCTGAGAACGTTCCAGTCTTGCTGCTGAAGACATCATTAAAGACGGTGTAGTCTCTCCCTTTTCTCCTGTTCGTGACTGACCTGCTTTCACTTCCTGTCACCCAACTAAACATTGCCACCATCACTATGGTTCTCCTTGACTGCTGGTTAGCGGGTTGTAATCACTCAGTTGCTGAAGCTCTGTTGATCTTTTTGGAGGCTCTGCCTGAGCCCGTGCTGTGTTACGAACTCTATCAGCGCTGTCTCGAATACTCTCACGACAGTCGTCTGTGTAAACAGGTACATGTGCACACAGCTACACTGGTGATGTCACAAACATACACCGTACAAAATCATTGAGCCATTCTAGATACAGTGCTGTTCAAAAGGCATAGACTACTTTCAGTATCCTAATCTAAAGTTTAAGGCTGCAACCCATAACTTTCACCTCTCTTTTGACATCTCTGCTTGAAACATAAAATTGCAGGTTGTTTTACATACTTTTCATTATGCATGTTGAAGTCAGATGAAGCCAAACTGACATTTTCTAGGAAATTGGACCTGTCAGCTTAAATTTTAAGTTATTATTATAAGCTTACTGTTGCGAGTCAGGACTCTTCATTAAAACACATAAGAAGATCTCAGAGTTGTGGTCCCCATTGATTTTCATCAGGTTAAATGTTTCTTTTCCTCTGAACAACAGTTAATATCTCAGCTCCCACGAGCCCATCGCAGTGTATTCCGCTACCTGATGGCCTTCTTGAGGGAATTGCTTAAACATACCATCAACAACAACCTGAACGCCAACCTACTAGGTAAGTCTGTCTCTTTATTGCCATCAGAAATTTAGGAACGTTGCTAAAATGTCTAATTGGTCATCTTTTGTACTCTCATGTAGCTACTCTTTTTGCAAGCCTCCTCATTCGGCCACCACCCAATCTTGCCGGCAAACAGACTCCAAGTGATCGACAGAAAGCCAACGATTTCATCCTAGGGTTTCTGATGGGAGGTGATGAAGACTGAGTAAGCTGATTACACAACCAGGGGTCAGAGGTTAAGGAGTCACGTTTACTCCGAACTTCTGGATTGAATGTACTTGGAACTGGATGGCTGAGGTGTGTTTGACTGGTCTTCTAGGAGATGCTTGGACCACTTTTGCACTAAGATGGCTAACATCTAATGTGATGGGAATTTGGATGGATTAAAACGTCCCTGGTTTTTCACAGACACTGCCTTTTGGTTACTTTTAAGTTGGTCACCAATGGTCATTGATGTCAACTTAACTCCACTCTGACTGTGTGGCTGTGGGAGTTTTAATACCTACATTTTGGTCCTGAAGAATCTCATCTTTTTGACTGTAGCATGTACAAGGCCATGAGTGACCCCTCTTTGTCTGTTTTTGCCAAATGCCAAATCCAAAATTTCTCACTTTATTTGACTGAAATAAGTGTATATGTGTATTCAGACCCACGGACATTTAAAGACTTGTTACACTAAAGGAAAGCCATGTTAAAAAGACTATTGACTGCTGCTGTGAGGTTAAACACTCCCTTTCCTCTGAGTCCACATGTCTGTCTCTGCTTTCCTGTCTTTCTCCACAGTGGGTATTAGAAATAGTAGAGATGACCTTCAGGGAATGAAGTGTTGTATCCTACAAGATGAGTTAGACAATCGACTACCCTTGAGAACAGTGGAGAATTCTGGGAAAGCAGCTACTCTGTGATCATTACTGACAGTCGTATCTGAATCATGATGAATCAGTCAAATCTGTCAGTTGTGGTGTGCACATGTTTGTTATTTATATGTTTTGCAGTCTCGTATACAGTTGTCCTCCTATAGTGCATTTGGATGTGGTCTATAGATAAACATAAATGTCATATAATGAACGGTTTAACAAAACGTTCTGCACCAGAAACACTTCCTGGCTGCTTTATAGGCTGTTCTGATGCCACAAACACCATTTTTCCCAACAGACTTCTTTTCGTCCTCTGTGGTGGCAAGCGTGCTGTCAGTTTTGGTTACGTTTTTTAGCTCTGAACTATTTTACCTGCACTGAAATTGAGTGTTTTATTTTCTTTGAGATCTTCTGTATGTCTGTTCTGAATCCTGTAACGGTACAAACGTTAAACTTTTACTGTTCTGTCTTGTTTCGTAATGAAGACATGGTTTTTGTTTTCTATTTAAGTGTATGCTGTCATACTGACCTTTAACCCAGGTTGGGGTTTGTGTGTCAGTTTACAGTCTTTGTTGGTGTTGTGTCATATTGCATTTACACTCTCTGTGTCAGTGTAGAGACATACCGATATATGTTTATAACTCCTAAATTCACAGCACACATTGAGATTGTTATTTGAGTGAGTGGAATGAAATGTAGCTAAAGTTTATTTCTTTCAAAAGCTTTTTCTTTAAAGTGATCATCAAATCTTCAGTAGTGATATTCAGTGAGCGCATATGTCCGTGGCTCAGTGTCCACTGAATCTCCCCATCATGTTCTTTTGTAGAAATCTCTTCACATCATGTTTACAAGCCCCTGCCTGAACGTTCTGCTTGCTTTTGTTTAATATCTGCTATGGAAATGGCCGTCATTAAATTCCTGAGCTGGGCTGTCATATACAGACTGAAATCACTCACCCTTCAGTGCCAGTGGATGATGTTTCTGGAATGGATCTTATTGCTAGTAACTCTGTCAGAGGACCAGAAGTTCAGATGGTTATTTATCTTTCTGGTGTGTTGTGATCACCCTGCTTGTTTGTATATCGTATGTCCTGTCTTTTATCATTCATTCAGTTTTTGTAATGAACAGTCTGAAGTTTGTGGTAATTTGCAGTTGGGTACTTGTACAAACCTTGTTTTATTTGTGGGGAATGGGGACTTATTAATTTATTCAAAGGAATAAAGATATTATAACCATATTGTTTTGTTTTTTGGTGTATTAATTGATGGAGCTTTCTGTTACAGTTACTATTGTTTAATTATGGGTAGGAATTTGTTTAAATGTCTAACCTCATGTATTAAACAATGGTGTGTAATGGATTCTACACTGTCTAAGAACATGACTGATGCCCTAAATTATCCACTTTCTGGAGTTTGCATATGTGCAAATTATTTAAATTTTGTAAAACAATGACCTCATTGCTTATTTCTTCTTTGAATTTAAAACATTCTGCCCTTTGGATGTTGGAATGTGTTAACAGTTAAACTCTTCTTCCCATTTTTCTTCAACATTGTTTGCTTTTGTTTACTTGAACGTAAACAAAACATTATAGTTGTTGAAAAGTTTTTAGTATGTTTGACAGGGCTTCAGTGAGTCAATGTTCTGAGCTGTGTTTTGCGGTGTTTCGAAGCTCTGTCATTGCCACCCTTAATGATCGGCTGGCTGTCCTTATCGATGTGGTGAGACTTCAGATCTTCATGCTTCAACATATGAAATGTTTTACACTAACATGCATAATTCTGCAGTCTAACAATAAATTGTGCTTAGACTGAAACTAATGGTCTCCCTGTGTGTGGCCCAATTACCATATTTCCATGACGTTTAATGGGGTCAGACATTTGCCTGTGGGTTTGAGGGAAATCATATTAAGGCCATGAAATTGCTGGGTCCTTAGTCACAAAGGCCTCTACTGCTTAATGTATTACAATATGACACTTATAAATTAAAGGAACAGTCCACCCCAAAATAGTCCTCATTTACTCAACCTGATGTTATTCCAAACCTGCGGAGAAATGTCTTGGTGGTTTTGTGTCCATAGAATGGAAGTTAATGGGTGCCAGTGTTGTTTGGTTACCAACATATTTTAAAATATCTTATTTTGTGTTTCTCAGAAGCAAAAAAATTCATAGAGGTTTGGAATGACATGAGGGTGAGTAAATGATGGGAAAGTTTTTAGGTGAACTGTCCCTTTAAACCTTACACAACTACAGTAATAAGTTTCATATAAATCTTGTACCAATTGGGTGTGGTAGGTAGGGGGTCTGGAGGAAGAGAATGAGTCTCTGGAGGCTCAGATCATTGGGCTCAAGGAGAGGTTGGATTCGGAGCAAATTTACACCACAGACAGCATCCCTTCAGACACAAAGAGAAGGTACCACAACAATTCCGGGTAATGCTGGTATTGACAGTATCATCAGAACAATTTTAAATCTGTACATTATTAGTTAACTGTGCTTGTTCGTTACATTTTAACCACTAACTCCCCCACTAAATGTGTACATCCAAATCTTTGCATCTGTATAACAGAGTAAGACTTTGTATCTTTACCCACAAGAAAGTTCTACACAGTCCCCAACACTAGATGTCAGTGTTGGCTTGTGCGCTGGGTGGGGTGTTGTGACTCCAGTGGAGGCATCTGAAAGTCCCAAGAGTGGCACTGCACAACTGCTGCTCCCAGATCAGCTCTGGAGAGTCCTAATCACGGGCCCTGCTGACTCCCATCCGGCAACCGCTCAGAAACCCAATCCGCTTTCTGTTTAAACCACTCTGTCACCCCACAGATGTCAGCACACATCTCCATTAAAACGGCAGATGTGGGAAAGCTTTCACCATGCCTAATAATTCACTCATGCAGCCTCTCACATCTCCCAGATGCAATACGGAGAGGGGCTTAGCACTCACTTCTGGGCTGGGATGTGAAAGGAGGGCTGGAGTGACAGATTGAGACATTAAGAGAAAGACAGAGATGGAGTCAAGGGGGTTAACTTGTAAGTGGCGCTATTGTATATTGTCAAGGCAAGGACTTAATCTGGGCACATTGGAAAACTAATGCCAGTCTGTAAACATGTTCTGTGCCAGTTTTGTGTTTACAGAAACAGATCAGGACTGTTTTGTATTTGTAATCATTTACAGCATCTGACTGTGATTTGTACTGGTGTTTTAAAGAGATAATGACAGCGGTTACATGGAAATGATAGCATGAGAAAGAAGGGCTGGAGGCACCAGCTCTGCGTCTAGGTGGAATGCAGTGTTTTCAGAGCAGGGTACCATAGTGAAGCTCAGCCCATCTGCAGTGTTGAACAGAAGCAGCGAATCGGCTTCAAAATGATGTCTAGACTCTCTCCAGTACCGAGCTTGTGTTCATGCTGAGATGAGCAGCAGCCACTCTGCCAGTTCTGGGCTCTGGGGAAATGTGTGTGTCTGTTTCCTTTACTGCCCAAACCCACCATCACACTGCAGCATTGACATGCAAATTCTTTCATTCTGTGTAATTGAATTCATCACCAATTAATCAGGCACTTAAGATACCCAGATGAACCGAATAAAGCCCTGCTTTGTCTTAATGGGGGAGGACAGGCTCTGTATGTATGTGTGGCTCTCATCTACCTGCACTGCAGTCTTTACCAGAACATAATTAGGATAACCCGGTGGCACCGGCAACGTTTATGATGCAGGATACGAAGTGTAAATGCTTTGTGTTTGAATTGACCTTTATTTCGCTGCCCCCAACAGGAGGTTGATGCAATTACCGCTGACTGCCCGGTCGAGTAAGTGGCCATCTCTGAAGACCAGCTGTCTGCTATGGAGAGGCAGCACCAAATGGAAAGGCTACGTGACTAACTCTTCTAGTTATCTCTCATCTAAGGTTTGTAAATCAGAAAGTATTTTGTAACCCAAGAATTTCTGGCACAGACTAGGAAGGGGCAAACTGTGGCTTTTGCTATTTAGGATGCCTCCTCTGATCATAAGGAGAAGGGGATTATGGGAATGAGGACTAACAGGAAATACAGTTCCTCAAATTACAGTGAAAGAATGTAGTACTCTTCCATATGGGGAGTTTGGGGGTACACAACTGCTGGACACAGTAATCTCCGTCAGCCTGTGTTTTCTCTGTCCTGATATCTAATACCGTATTTAACACACTCCCTCTGGGATGTGCTGTATAACTCTCACGCATATGAATGAAAGCAGAAGTTCCTTGTGTTTTATTAACTGCTATTATTATCTGTGTTTTCCGCACACCTTAAGCTCCATCAGTACATCTGCTGCACTTTCATTATTCATGTTGAAAGAAACAAGGTGAGACTCAGGCTCAGTTTCTCACCTCCTTTTCACAAACACTTCATTGAGGCCAGAATAACGAACATCTGCCCTGTCTAATGGAAGCAGATATTGTTACCTGAGAAGAAAGGAAAAGTCATAATCTTGTGTTTTTTTTTCCACAGAGAGTGGAGAACCTACGAGAGCCCAGGCCTCTGGATGGAAGTTCTTCCACTGTAGCATTATAGTTCCTTCCACTCCTACTATCAAGGAGAACTACAGTGAGCTGACTAAGAACCTGAGGGTACATTATACAGTTCAATGCTTCTGTGTAACTTTAAGCGCAAAAATTACTGTCCTTTGATTAATCTCTTATGGCCAATAAAAATATGAACACATTCTTGTAACTTTGTCATTCCAAACCTGTCATGCAGTTATTAAGCTGTTAAACCGCTAAAGAGACGACACAAAAGCAGTCCAAATGACTTTCCAAATGTTTTTTTGGGTGAACCAACTATTTAACACATTTCATTGTGGCTGGTATGCCTGTCTTTTCACACTTTTTCACACTACACTTGTGAGGTTTTGTAGATCTGAAAGCTCTGTCCACATCCAGCACAGAGCTCAATTGTCCCTATAGCAGCGTTTGAGGAGAGAGGCCACTCTAAAGGTCATCCTAGAGCACCAGTGCCCTCTGACCCTGTTTGCCCCTGGAGTGGCTCCGGGGTTGAGGCAGTAATCAGAGGACTGCAGTCCTTCCCAGACTCCTTGGCAGAAATAGTCTGGAGAGAAATGGGGAGCTCTTCTCCACCAGAAGATTGGAGAGGTGGAGTGCTTGCATGTGGGTGTAAGATAAGCAGGCCAAGAACAAGAAATGCTAGTCGGATTGTTGGCTAATGTTTTCTAAACATTCTCTTAAAGTTATCAGCATTAGTAACATTAGTAGAATGTGTTTTTAAAGTTGTTAAATCATGTTTTTTTCTGAATGGAAATTTTAGGGAAACATTCTTGCAACGTAAAATTGTTAGCTGGGTTTGCATTAAAAAAATTTTTTTTCTGTTTGTCTACTAATTTTCAGGTGCACCTAAAGCAAAAAGCTGTTTCTATGTTTCATTAGTGTTGTACAGGGTCCATTTGTTTTGCTCACAGTTGGTATTGATTGGGAATTGGGAGAACAGTAATTGAAGGCTGATTTTGGCTCAGTTGCACCTGCTACCTGATGGACCTTCATTTGCTCCTCTTGTTTCTGAATAATAATGAGTGATTTATCTTCACAGCTTGCTTTCTGCAGACTCTGTTTGGGTTTTCTCTGTGTAGAAGTTCTGTTTGAGAGATACCAGAAACCTGAAGCTCAGTTTGAATCCAGATCTTTAAGTGCCACCACCATCACGTATAATCCCAACAATGCATTAGACATCAGTTCCTGTGTAAGTCCTAATGATGGAAATCAATGTTTAAGTGAAAGGATAAGAGTTGAGGAGGTTTTTATGAGAGATGGTGTTTCACAATAAAACGTTCTCAGTCAGACTGACAGCTATGGAATAAACTCCTGCTGCCCGGAGTGTGTATTCCAAACAGATAGCACCAGGAGTTGTTTGTTAGAAGGAGTGTATTGTCTCTAACTGTGTTTATCTCTTCACTGTCTCCAATACATTTCACAGACTGCCGATGCACTTTCTCCCCAAATCATAAACTTCCCACATTCCTGCAGTCCCACGAGAGACTCCGAAATGCACAGAGCTGTAGTAATAACCTCACCTGTCAGCTTTCCTGTCTGGCAGGAAGACAAAACTTTTAGTTTTAAGCATAAAGAAAAGTGGGTAGTAAAAAAAGCAGTGATTGTGCGACGAAAAGAGGAATCACTCAGGATTTATGTTTAAAAACAATTAGAAACCGCTCGCTGTCCTCAGTTTACATTCTGCAGATTAAAAAAATCATTGGTCATTTACAACAGACACCTTTTGATTTGAAATAACAAACAAGATGGTTTGGTTCTAATTACCGTGGTTGTGGTTATAGACCCTCTTTTAAAATAAACTGGCCCTCTGAAATAGCACTGCCTACATTCATAACACATGATTCTGTTCCCTGATGGACAATCTGCTCTGAATCATGTGGCTTCTGTCTCTTAGTGTTTTCTCTTTTGTCTTCTTTCTACCATGTCTGCCCTCTTACATTTGTGTTTGCTAATTTAAATGTTGCTCCCCTGCCGACATTTCATGATGGATACTTGTGAACTACCTGCTCGCTAAGATAGTTTAGCTAAACAAAGTGTTGGTGGTGAAATCAAGTCTTGTTTAGCTCATGATGCACATATGATGGAACAGACATGGCTGGATTTCTTCAGGGGGCTGGACCTAATCTCCCCCAATACTCAGAGTAGACCGACAGAGAATTTGGTGGGCTGACGTATCATCAGCATGTTAATAATAGAGCTCAGAGCCTCTCGTGATCTACCTGAAAGAGAAACAGGGCAAGCAGTCTCCATCCATGTCTGACAGCTGACTGTTTAACTTACCTGATTACTGTAATTACTCACAGCAGGTGTGGCTGACAGTCCTCTGTGTTGTGTTTGTTTTTGATGGAATATGCAACATGAAATCTCTATTGTTTTGAGACATGTTGTTACCTTAACCTTTTACTATTAGTGGAGATCATATTCTGGTTTGTGCCAAAAACAGGATTTGGGATTGAAGCATGAAACAACTTTGAAGCTTTGAGTGAAATAACAGCAGCTTAAATAGATTTTTTTTCTTCTGCTGTTTCAGGTGTTTGGTGGAAGAAGAGGAAGACAGACTGATGTTCCTGTAAGATGTAAGAAGAGGTGAGAGACGAGACGTAGATGCTCACCTCTAGACTGAAGCTGAGAAACTCAAAAACCACATACGATTTAACCCTTAACCGTGAGTCACACAAATCAGCAAGAAAAAGAAAACAGCTGTTGGACGCATTTAACCTTCTGAGCAGATGTAAACCTTCACTAACAGATAAACATCTGGGAATTGGTACGAGCTCATCGATAACGGGTCACTGTTGGGTAACCTGAGGTCTTTGAGCATCAGCCCTATGCTGTAGAGACTGCTTCAGAGATTTGAGTGAGCTTGCTGACTCTTTTTGTCTCAAGTCATTTAAATAAATCTTTGTTTTTAAAATCATTCAGTCTTTTACCTGATGTTTCTGTACTCTGTGTTCAATACATTACAGTGTTTTCTGCTGAGATGGACATGAAAGAGCTCTCAATCTTCCCTCTGTCAGCCCGGTGTTGTATCGTGTCACCACCTTTGAAGTCTTGTGCTGAGTGTTATGGAATTTTACCCAGCATGCCCTTCAGTCTTCATTCTGAACTACATGTGCGAGCACTCTGGGCTAATAACCTTATCAGAGGGTTATCTCTTTATTTAAGATGAAACACTGCAGGTTATAATAGATTACAGATTATTTTTATTATTATCAGAGACCAACAAATTCCTGTTAAAGCTCATAAGGGCCGTGGTGTGGTTAAACTGACCTGTGCAGCCAAACTGACTCCTTTAATTCAGTGGATATAAAACATGGGCAGCACAAGAGGAAGTCACTCTGTCTTTGGGGCCCTTATTTTCACTACTGGGGTACTTAGTCATTCTTGCTGCCCAAGGGCACCAGATCACCCTGAACCCCCTCCCATCTTTAAACACTCACATACACTCACACTGACCCACACCACCCAAAGCCTTCTGGGTCCTTCTGATGAAGTGTGAGACCCTGGGTCTGGCCGGCTGGCCCGTGGGGTCTTTGGTTTGCTTCCTGAGGTTTGACAATGGAAGAGAGGAGGGAGGAACTGACATCAGCAAATGGGATCAAAGGTCAGGCGGGATACTGATTCTCATTGTTTTCCCTTTATCTTGCCTGTTTTGCCAACATGTTTTCATTTAATGTGATGAATATTGTGTTCTTGTTATTTGCTGAATTGTTCGTTGCATAATGATGTACCTCAAATTAAATTAGCCCAATTAAATCATTTCTTAAATGCAGATAATGCATTTTAAAGTCAATTTGCACTGTATTATGTTAATGTGCTAGAGACATTAACATAAGAGAGTGCATTATTTACAATTT